>JAOANK020745530.1:0-11024 GCA_026257165.2 Telfairia occidentalis | reverse complement strand
TGGACTAACCCAATTACTATCAGCAATAGGGTAGATGATTCCTGCATCTAGCCATTTTATGATCTCCTTTTTTACTACCTCTTTCATGACTGGGTTAAGTCTTCTTTGCTGCTCAACTGATTTGAAATTCCCATCCTCCAGATTGATTTTATGCATGCAGTAAGATGGACTTATCCCCTTGGTATCTGGTATAGTCCAGCCAATAGCCCTTTTATACTGTTTCAATAACTTCAGCAAAGCTTCCTCATGTTCCCTAATCAATCCTGCAGCAATAATTATAGGTAGGGTGTCTCCCTCTCTCAAATAAGCATATTTGAGGTGATCAGGTAGTGGCTTCATTTCAAGCTCAAGGGCCTCTACTAGTGAAGGTCTGATTGGCTTTGACTGCCTATCTGATAGCTCTAATGATTCGAACCTCTTGGTGCTAACTATCTTAAGAACACTGTCCTCTACTACAACATTATTGTCCCCTGTATATGTCTCAGAAATCTCAATTGTCCCATATTCCTTGTTATGTTTCCTGCTAGATTCCTTCTCAAATGTCTTCTTAACTAAGTCATCATATATCTGAATCTGTGAGCACTCTTCTAATTCCAAAGGACATCTCATAGCATCAAAGACAGTAAATGTTACCGGTTGATCATGAACCCTCATAGTGAGTTCTCCCTTCTAAACATCTATGAGTGTTCTTCCTGTTGCAAGGAATGGGCGCCCGAGGATAATTGGCACCTCTTTATCAGCCTCATAGTCAAGGATGATGAAGTCAGCAGGGAAAATGAATTTGTCAACTTGAACTAGGATATCCTCTATCTTTCCCTCTGGATGAGTGATCAATCTATCTGCCAACTGTGATGGCACTGTTGTTGGCCTTGCTTCTCCTATTCCCAACTTTTTATAAATGGACAAGGGCATCAGGTTTATACTTGCCCCAAGGTCACAAAGAGCTCTTTCCAACTCCTTTCCTCCTATTGAAACAGGAATGATGAAGGTCCCAAGGTCTTTTACCTTTGGAGGGATCTTATTTTTCAATATTGCACTGCATTCTTCAGTTAGGGAAACCATTTCATACTCTCCAAGCCTCCTCTTTTTCGTAAGTATATCCTTCAAAAATTTGACATAAGAGGGCATTTGCTCTAGGGCTTCCACTAATGGAATATTGATGTGCAGCTGTTTAGCACATCTAAGAACATTTTAAATTGATGTTCTTGCTCTTGTTTCTTCAATGTTTGAGGAAAAGGAGGGGGTGGTTGTTTAAAAATAGGGGTGTCCCTAATTCTTTTGCTAACTACTTCCTCCTCTCTTCCTCGTGTGAGATCTTCCACAACTACTTCCGTAGGCTTTTCCTTTTCTTTGTTCACTGGAAAAACTGAGTTTTCACCCTCAGCTGTTGCTGGTTCTTCACTTTTCCTTTCTGACTCAACTGCTTTCTGCACACTGCCTTCCTCTTGCTCTTTCTGCACTTCAGCTTGTTACTCAACTAGCTTCTTTCCACTTCTTAGCTCTATAGCTTGTACTTGCTTTTTTCCTTCCCTCTTTGGGTTTTCTGTGTTAGAAGGTAACTTGCCAAATGGTCTGTTCTTCAACTCAGTAGCTAACTGTCCTAATTGCATTTCTAGATTCTTAATGGAAGCCTGCTGACTTTGCATGACAGCATCATTTCTTGCCATGTATTTTTTCATTAGACTCTCTAGAGAAGTTCTAGGGACTACTTGGTTGGCTAAGGGATGCCTTTGCTGATTATGTTGGCGATATGGTTGAAAACCATGTGGGTGGCTGGAGTTAGTCTGGTTTGCTAGAGCAAATCCAAGATTATAACTAGGTTTTTGTTGTGCCTGACCACCTTGATTACTGGCTCCTTGACCTCCCCAACTGAAATTTGGGTGTTGTCTCCAACCAGGGTTGTACGTTTGAGAGAAAGGATTGTTCCTTTGTGCATTCTAATTCCCAATATAATACACTGAAGCAGAATTTGTGGGGCAGTGCTCCATCAAATGATTTTCTCCACAATAGCTACAAAAGACCGCATTCAGCTGATTTACCTTGGCTGTGCTCTGAGTTGTATTACTCATGGTGAGATTTTTCAACATGTTGGACATGGTAGACACTTGTGCTGACAGGGCAAACAAGGTATCTAGCGCCAGCTTTCCTCTTGATTTGTCCACAATATCAACTTCTCCTATGGGATCTGACCAATGACTGTGGTTAGTTGAAATAGTATCGAAGATCTCCACTGCTTCATTATAAGACTTAGTAAGTAAGGCTCCATTAGCTGAGGCATCCACTACTAGCTTAGAAGCTTTGGTCAGTACATGATAGAATGCTTCCATTTGGAGAGAATGTGGCAAGCCATGATGAGGCCATTTTCCAAGCATCCCCTTGAATCTTTCCCAAGTTTCACTGAAGGATTCATCACTTCCTTGCTTAAATGTGATTATGTCTCCTCTTAGATTGACATTCTTAGTTGGGGGGAAATACTTAGCAGGAATTGCCTTGTCATTTCATTCTAGGTAGTAATAGATTCTGGCACCAAAGTTCCTAGCCATGCTAGAGCTTCTCCAGCGAGCGAATAAGGGAAAAGAGTGAGTCTCAAGGCTTCTCCCCACACTCCAAGAATGACAAATGAATCACAAACCTCAAAGAAGGACGTGACATGTTGGTGAGGATCTTCAGCCTTTAGACCATGGAATTGCCCCTTGGATTGCAATATTTGGAACATCACAGGCTTTAGCTCAAAGTGTTGAGCTTGAATTCCAAGCCTCACTATTACTGGATTGCGTTCATTATATCTTGGGGCTCCATAATCTCGTATGGCTCTTTCCTTATCATCAGTAATTTGCACAATATTTTCAGGGTTAATAGCCTGATTGACTGCTTCAGGTGGCTGCTATCTTACAGGTTTTGGGTTCATGACTGGTCTATTTGGTAGCTCAGCCATATCTTGCTGATCTCCTTCCTGATTTAGTCTTTCTTTCCTTTCTCTTCTGATCCTCCTAAGAGTCCTTTCAATTTCAGAGTCAAAGCCCAATGAGAATTCTAGATCAGGAAATTCATTCATGCACTTTTACAGTACTTGCAATTCACAATCACTTGATCAGTTTCTATAAGCACAGAATTCACCTAAACTTACTTTTAAAAAAAGTTTTGTTGCAATTTATCCCCAGCAACAGCGCCAAAAACTTGTTGGTTATCCTATTGGTTGCAAGTGTACACCCTGAAGTTATAGCAAACAAGGTCGATCCACAGGGATAATTGAACAAAAACTCTTAAGAAAAGCTACTGTTTAGGAGAATGAAAGTCACCAAATGTTGAGTTTGATAAAAGATTAAACATAAACCATAAAAGTAAGAACTAAAATTTAGCAGGGAATGTGACAAATACTTTCAGCAACATAGATGAAAACAGGCTCAGGTTAGGAAATTTCACTACTGACTGCTACAGGATGCTACAACATTTCTAAACTACTTACTATCACAGAACAACCCTTGTGCTTCTTCCGAAGCTAAACTACTAAGTCCATTGTCATGCGCTTAGTTGATTTTAAGCCCTAGTGTTCTTTTGGTGCATTAGGGAGAGGTTATTCCTAGCTCACTCACGAATCCCAACTTAGACTCAGCTAATGAGAGTATTAAGGGGGTCAATTAATGCTTTCTTTCACAAGTTCAAATTAAAAAGAAAAATGTAGAGATGACCAATTAATACATTCAAATTAGTCAAGAAGAAATTCATTAATACTCACTAGAAAACCAGATCAAAGCTGTTGTACAACTTACAACAAGTCAACAAAAGTGAATCCCTAACCTTAGCCTTAGAAAATTTAGCTCATGCTCAAAATGAAAAAGTAGCAACTAACAAAAATTAAATTACACATGAATAAAGGAACTAAAGAAAATTCAGAATACTCCTTGGTTACAACAGAAAATGAAGATTACACCACTTAGTCTAAAATAGGAGAGAAAAGAAGACAAGTAGGTAGATAGGGAGAAGAGGAGAGGCTTTTCTTTCCAAAATTTCTTTCTCTTCCTTTCCTTCTTGAGTAAAAATTCTCTGAACAGCTCCTTCCTCCTTGTCTTCTCCTTCCAAAATTAGAGGAAATGTGTAATGTATGTCTCTTTTCTGTTACTGGGGGCTTATATCCCTTGTAGGCTTTTTCTCTCACCATCTTATCCACTTTGGCAACCCAAAAAGGGTTGAAATGGCAAACTAATCCACGTGGAGCTCTTTAATTTGCTTTTCCAGCCGAATCTCGTGCCATTTACCAGCTCAATTAATGAAGTGTCACGTCATTCCCCTTCTTTTCTAACTCAATAATGCAGCAAGAGTTTCTTCTTTCAGATGGAATGCTACAGTAAAATTGGCAAATTAACACAGATTAGTCATTGTTCCTTTGCATTTCCCACACTTAATCTCAATCACACTAATCATGCAATTCATCAATTCACATGTAAATACAAGTGCTAAATCACATCATTCATGCTCAAAGTAGTATCACAAAGGGTATTCATGACTCAATATACTCTTAAAAGACACTCACTTAATTCTTATTCTAAGAGTTAACAAAAGCCACGAGCACGGGTGTCGGTTTGGAATTAGAGACGGGGAAGAATCGTCCCGAGAGCTTTCCTTTCTCTCTTTTATTTTATTTAATATGCTATAATGGGCTATTTTGAACTATTTTCTATGATGTATCGTAGCTAAACCCTTTTAGTTTTATGGTGTTGGTTTGTTTGATGGACAATTAATTGTTAGATTTAATTTGCTAATGCATTTTTCAAAATTTCCTTCTAACTTTCGGCACCTTAGTATGCAGTTGTCTGGACAATGATTGTGTTAAATGTTGTTTTTACTATCTTGCTTGACAGAGAGGGTAGTAGATGGAGACTTTGAGATTTAGACATGTGTTTCTCTATGCACGAGAGTGATAGGGGCGGTGTGAGGTCCATAATAGCTTACTTTTATGTTGATTACAGCATTGCGTAACTGCAAATGTATGGGTCAATTTTAGTATAGTGGAATCGAGTATCTAGTGTTATCCTCGAGATTGGTTTTCTAGTTTGATTAAGTACCACAGTTACTCACACCACATGTTGTCTAGGGAATCAACTAATAAGATAGATAGAGAGCGTGCCTTAGAACTTAATTTACATGCTTTGGGACGATACACTTCATTAACAAAATAGACTATTCTATAACGATGCAATCATAAGCTTGGATTAATCTAACGTTCGACTTCTTCTCTCGAGCTCAACTAGTCTCTCACTAGCATGCAGACTAAACCTCTCGGTCTATTACCCACACCCTAGAAACACATTACGAACTTCCCACTAATTACCAACCTTTAGAATAACCATTGTTCTCCCACCCTCTCTCGAGCTAAGGGCAATTCCGCTTATCGTCACAGTTCACAATAAATCCCATAGAGATAATAATTCATGCGTATATTACTAAACTTGCACTCTCACGCAATGATTTGCAACAGTCATGCATTCGATAATCCAATCTAAATTTTACTCTCTTGAGGTAAAACTTAAATCAATCCAACAATTTAATCTTTGACCAGGAGATTAAAAGCACTGAGCATACAAACACATGAATGAATCCCAACGAGATAAGAAAAATCTATAACATTAACGAAGCATGAAATGCGTCCCAAGGTGTTATAAAACAATCAAAGGCAGAGTCCCGCTACTCAAATCCACAATAAAGAGAGAGACTCCCTCAAGAAGATACAAAATTAAACTAAACCTACAAAGGGTAAAGAAAACTCTCATGGACGCACGCCAAACTCATTCCCATCGTGAAGCTCATAATCCCGAGCCTTTGATCGCTCTAGAGACTTCATGGGGAGCTCCTCTAGCTCTAGAACTAGCTTGTTCCTTGATTTCTCTTTCATTACGTGTCTAATATCATTCTCCACTTACTTGCTTTATATATTTGTTTCGTTTAATACCAGCTTGTTTGCCTAAATAAAACTTGACGACTACAATCTTGGAACTGAATATAATTAATAACTTGATTGTCACAAAATGATACTTGGTCTCTTAGGCTGTTTTATATTACAATTTGATATGTGCACTGTTAATGTAGTGGGCTGCAATCAACTACAGTTCTGTATTAGATTTACTCGTTCATGCTACTTGAATTTCTTCTTCTTAGACAACATTTCCTTCATGAACTTGACATAGTTCGACATCTGTTCCAGGGCATCTGCAAAATTAATGTTAATATACAACTTCTTTAAAATGTCTAATAACTTAGTAAATTGAATGTCTAAATTCTTTTTCATGAAACGCTAAGGGCAAGGAATTCTACTTTAAATCAACAAATAGAGAATCAAAATACTTTCCTGAAACCGATGTATGTGCTCTTTACATCTTATCCTCATTGCACCCTCTTATTTCTTTGTCTCATCGTTCTTTTCATCAATCTTCTTCCCAACCTGCTTTGTTTTACGCTCCCTTTTCTCGGGCTCATTTAGAGTCCTGTCACTCCTCAATAAAATCACATTGCAATGTTCCCTAGAATTCACTCCAGTAGTGCAAGGGAACTTACCTTTTTGCATAACTCTAGGGGTAGTGGCGATTTGACCAACTTGGACCTCCAAATTCTTTGTGGCCTTCTTCTGATTTCCTATCCTTAACAATCAACTTAACAATAACGAACAAATGACTACTAATCCATGCTCCTGTCACTAAAGCACAGTCTCTAGGCTCGTGGTTCATTCTGAGGACTCCTTTATGAATGCTTACAACATCTCCTTTAGAGATGGCTCATCTAACGACTGATGTGAGAAAGATGCAAATCCATGAGGTACGTGCAAAACATTTTTCCAAGTTAGCGTGAGAAAAATTTTCATGATTACACATACCTGGGTGGTAGTGGTTTGGCAATGAGTTCTACTGCCCTCTGTACTTATGTTCATAAGTTCGGTTCACATAATTTGCCTCCTCGAGCTGCTAATTTTTCGAAGCAGGGTAAAAATGGCATGCTACCATAGATGCTATCGATTCACTCTTACCTGACAAAAATAAGACTGTTCAAAGCATTAGTAAACCTAGTCATTTGATCTTTAATAGAATTTACTGCATCTAGCTCGTACATTCACAAAATTCTTAAGGTGGACCTTATAGATGGCCAATTATAACTTCTAGGTCCCATGTCCTGAAGCCATGCCTGGGCAACCTCGACAGTCTTCAAAAATATATCCTTCTAAGGTTGTATCAAGTATGAATATAGTATTACTGGATAAGGCATTATACAATAGTTGCACCTGTAACCAATTAGAAAATTATTGGTTTTTTTTTTCTTTGCATGGTGAAAGTGTACACCCTGAAGTTGTAGCAAACAAGGTCGATCCACAGGGACAATTGAACAAAAGTCTTTAGTTAAAAGCCACTATTTAGGACAATAAAAGTAAACAAAAATTCAGTTTGTTAAAAGACCAAAAATAGTTTAAGAAAATGGGGGATTAATTCTAAAAGATGATTGATGGATATCTTGTGCAAAATGAATAAAAACAAGCTTAGGTTAGGGACTTCAATTGCTGACTGCTACAAGATGCTGCAACATTTCTATACTGCTTAATACCACCAGAACAGCTTCTATGCTTCTTCCGAAGTCAAACTACCAAGTCCATTTACATGCTCTTAGTTGATTTTCAGCTCTAGTTTTCTTTTAATGCATTAGGAAGAGGCTATTCCTAGCTCACTCACGAATCCAAACTTAGATTCAGCTAATGAGAGTATTAAAGGGGTCAATTAGTGCTTTCTTTCCCAAGTTCACACTAAAATGAAAAACATATAGATGGCCAACCAATACATTCAAATTAATCAAAGAAATTTCATTAATACTCTTTAAAAAGCTAGCTAAGAGGTGTTGTACAGTCTTGGAACAGTTCAACAAAAGTAAATTCCTAACCCTTGCCTTAGTGTATTTAGCTCATACTCGAAAATAGAAAATAACAACTAGCTGAAATTAATTCAAGCATTCTCAAGGAAAATAAAATCCAAAATATTTAATGGTTACAAAAGAAAATGAAGTTTAACTCAAACACAGTTTAAGAAAGAGAGAACAGAACAAAAGAGGTAGGGAGAGAGAGGGGGAAAAGTCTTCTTTCCAAAAGTACTTTCCCCTAAGAGCAAGCTTTTTTTCTCTTCCTTTCCTTCTTGGGCAATTTTTTCTCTGGACAGCTCCAAATCTTCCTTGTCTTCTTCTCCCAAATTTGAGGAACTTTGTAATGAATTCATCTTTTTCGTAATTGGGGGCTTCCCCCTTTTTAGCCACCTTTTCTCTCACCATCTTATCCACTTTGGCAACCAAAAAGGGCTGAATTGGCCAATTAATCCACATGGAGCTCTTTGATTGGTTCTTCTAGCTGAATCACGTGCACAAATGCCAGCTCAATTAATAAGGTGCCATGTCATTTCCCTTTTTCTCCAGCTCAATAATGCAGTAGGAATTTCTACTGTCAATTTGGATGCTACAACAAAATTGGCAGTTTTAAACAGATTAGTCCATTTTCTTTGAATTTTTATCACTTAACCTTAATCACACTAATCATCAATTTATTAGCTCAAAAGTAAATACAAGTGCTGAATCACATAATTCATGCTCAAAGAAGTATCAAAAAGGTCATACATGACTCATAATGCACTTAAAATATATCCAACTTAACTCTTATTCTAAGAGTTAACAAACCCCCAAACTTAAACCATTACTCGTCCCTGATTAATGCATGGATTCCTTTCTAAATCCCATCTGCTGATCTCTCTTTGTACTAAACTTACATGGTCAGAGTTGGCAAAGATATCGTTAGACAATCCTCCCTAAACCTTTCACTACACAACTTTCTCACTCTACATTTCCCTTCAATTGTATAAATCTGTTTTTTTGAAGCTTAACAGATCAATCACCAACTGGATTCAGCTTCCCTTAAAAATTTCTTCTTATGTGGCTTTAATTTGAGGGAGACTTCTATCATAGGTCCCTTGTGCAACCTACATTAGCAGCACACTAGCTTCCCTATGCTTCAGCTTCTTTACAACTCCAGTTCACCTTAAACACTGACTTCTTGGTTTTGGCTTATGACACTTTATTCTCTTTTTCTTTTGGTTTCTGTTTTTTTTTCCGAGCATGGAGAGGGCTAATACATTGCATAGCCTTTTGGGCTTTATTAAGATTGGAATTTGCAATGCATAGCCCTTTCCTTTTATTTGGCTCTGCCTTTGGCTTTTTCTTTCCTTGTTTTTTTTTTGGTGAGCTTTACCTAATCAAGATATGTTGAATTACTTTTGTAAAAAATTTATCTATCTAGGTGGATACTCACTTTCAACAAGAAAGGAGGAGTTAATTTTGTACACAGCCTATCTATCTAGATGAGAACTCACTTAGAAAGGAGGAGTGCACTCAAAATGGCTGGCCATGCCCCCAAACTTGAAGAGTTCATTCTCTTCAATGAAATAAGGTTCATAAACGCTAAAGCATTCAGTTATCTAGTAGCTGCTGAAGGAAAAGGACCTCATGCAACTCTCAAGCTACTCATTCATAGGATAAATTTCTAGCGGAATGTCCTCTAATTTATAGGTGTTCTATAAGGCTTAATTCGAGTTGATCCCACAATAAAAAGAACATTTTGAATTAACAAGGTTGGGTGGCTTGGGCTAAGGGAATTCTTCCTAAAAACTCTAGCCAACTCCACCAAATAAGAAGAGATCAGTGGAAAGAGATTTAGATTCAAACACATCATATCATTTCATTTAATACATTCTCAGTAATACATCAAGATGATGGGTTTACAAATCATAGGGGTAGATAAAGCATCAAAGGAAAGACCTAGTTGAGCAGCAAAAAAAATACTTAAATAAGACAGGAAGCAATACAGTAGTAAGCAGATAATGGCCTTCACCAAAGGCCTTACAACAGCACACATTTCACCTACAACATAAGGACAAAAGAGTAGTAAAGAGAGATACAGGCTAGCCAAGGAAAAGGACCCTGCCTTAATCATCATTGTTCTCATCTGAAATCTCAGCAGGGGTCCAATTGATGAAAACGGGGGAATGGAGGATAAGGGTGCTGGAAGTTGGCTTGCATAGCTCTCCGAATGGCTCTATCTATATTTTGTGCATAATCCCAACAAGTGTGCTATTGGGATTCATTGTGGCTCATTCACTGCAGCATTGTGGCTTGTTGATCCATCAGGGTGTTCATACCAGTCAGCATGTTTGTGCACCTCCTTCTGCCTTCCTATTTTGTCAACCTCGCAATCCCCACATGATCTATGCCTCTTTTATTCTCCTAGGGCTCTTCATACTCTCCCAAGCGTACTCCAACTTTGAGGCATAGGGCCGTGATAGTGCTTGAGAAAAGCCGCTTCCCAGTATTCTTCCTTGAGCACCCATATATCTTTGGAGATATGAACTGTCCCACTTCTATCCCTGTCCCTTGGATAATGGCATAGATTAGGGTGAGCCTCTCAGTTGAGACACTGAAATCATGTGTGGTTGGGAGGATACGATGCTTGACAAAATAGAGCCGTATGTTGGTTGGTGATTTGAGGTGGGCTCCCAGGAGTGTCTTTTTCCCTTCTTTAGATATCCTCCATTGGGCTCCTTCAATACCTACCTCTCGCAGGGCAATGTTGAGTTGAATTTCATCAATCTCCTTCATCAAAGAATTACATGCTGCCCTTGGTAGATTTGGAAGTTTGTAGAGAGCATTGACAGCCTCAGGAGACCAGTCAATTACCTTTCCCCTTACTACAAGCTGAAATCCTTCTTTCTCATCAACGTTGGCATAAAACTCCCTTACCAATTCAGGGCAGACAGAGCCTCGTTTTGCACTAAAAATGTTCCAATTATGCTGCACTATTATGGAAGAAATAGTTGATGGCAGGTCCTGAAGAGGCACTTCAAAGCCCATATCCATTAAAAATCTCCTTTTTCTTAGCTATTCATATCTCTCTTGAGCTTCATTAGTTGCAAATTTCTCTATTTGGTCAACATCTTCTTGTCCACGGACCATTGGTT
>JAOANK020745430.1:0-11024 GCA_026257165.2 Telfairia occidentalis | reverse complement strand
AAGGTTGAATATTGCTACCAAAAGTTGGTTGTTCATGTGTTGAACTTTAAGCCAACATTCACCCTTTCTTCACCCAATTCACCAATTAAGAGATCCCACCATCCCGTTCCAAGGCTGGAGAATAGTCGGGAAGACACTAGTGGTGGTTCGAGAGCTGATTGGAGCACATTTCTGCTGGAGATAAAGGAGAAATCGAACTTCAAGAGGTTAGTGTTCTAAATCTCTGTTTTTCTCTTCTATAAGCATGATTTTCAATATTTAATTTGAGCTAATTAGAGTGTATTGATCCTTATTCCGCCACTTATGCATGTTGATGCATCCTTCACATGCGTGTGAGAAACACTCGCCAAACACCCCTTGCACGAGGGAGCGAGTTCAAACCCAGAGGAATGCATTTTACCTCTAGTTTTTCTTCTTTTTTAAAAAAAAAATATATAATAGTTTTCTTTTCTTTTTTTTATCAAATAAATCTCTGCCTATCATTTTTTAAAATCCTCTTGAATTTCTTCTAAAAAGTGCTAAACATTCTTTTAATTCTCCCATTTGCAAAAATTGATTTACCCTTTGAGAAAGTTACATTTGTGAAAGCCTTCTGTTGTATTGGTCATTCAAAATTGTGTAATCTGACTACTTAGAGGTATTGTTGGTTTTTTTTAAATTTTATTATGTTGAGTTTTGTATTAAGGTGTGGGTACACCTTGGGTTGTAGAAAAAAGAAATGGGTTGGATCCTGAACCAGTAAAAAGGATCGTGGGGTTTCTCTTCAGCCTGAAGAAAAAAAAAGTGGTTCAATTGGTTTCGTTCTCATCCGCAAGATGACCGGTTGCAATAAAATACCTATGGAGTCTTGGGGAGTGGAGTAGAAAAATTTCCAAACCACAATAAATTTTTCGGTGTCCTCTCTACCTTTCTCTTTATTTTCGCATTTTAAATTTTACTTATTTAATTTGCATGCTAAGATTGATCTGATAAATTGTGCGTGGTTTAATTTATCTATTAAGCATATTATTGATTTAGTGTTTGAAATTGTGCGCTAAATTTAGGACTAAAATTAAAGTTTAGGCAATCCTATTCACTCCCCACTAGTGTTACCATTCGATCCTACATTTGGTATTAGAGCAGGTTGTTTGTTTTTCTTTAAAAATTTTGTTCAAATTTTTTTTTTTTAAATTTTTTTAAAGGGTTGATAGCAAATATAGCAATTGAGCATAAAATAATATAATTTATAGCAAAAAATACAAGAATTTGCAAGTATGGCCAAAAAATTGCCCAATGTTTTTTGTTTATGAAGTATATCAGTGATAGACTGGTATCCCTAATAGACTTAAATAACAACATAAATTTACTCTATAAGTGATAGGCTTCTATCAATGATAGACTATATATTATGTTGTGAATTAAGTCTATTAGAGATACAAGTCTATTGCTGATCGATTGAATTTTATCACTTAAGTTTTGAAATTCTTATAGTTTGTTTAGTGTTTCTTCACTTTCAAATCTCATAAGTTCTTATTATAATTTGGCTTGTTGTTCATATATTTTAATTTGTTAGTCTATAACTTTTGATTTAGAAGTTATGTTTCTTCATTTATGTTTTTCTTTTAATTATTATTATTATTATTATTATTTTAAGTTCTTAATTGCTACCCTATAAGTTGTGATTTATAAGTTTTTCTGTAAGTTATGACTTGTTAGTTTAAAGTTCATTTCTGTTTTTTTCATTTATAGTCTATAGATTGGTAACACTGATAGACTTAAATAAAAACATAAATTTAGTCTATTAGTGATAAACTTCTATATAGCAATGATAGACTATATATTATATTGACTACTTTGTCGTATATTTTTAAATTTTTTTAGCTTAAATGGAAAATCAAACAAAAAATGGACATGATCTTAGAAAACAGAAAGAAAATATCAACTGGTGAAGGTAAGAAATCTGTTTTTGCTATTTAAGGAAGTATTTTTTTTAGGTTGTGATTTAAGTCTATCTCTAATAGAACTTCTATCACTATGTGATAAAAGTCTATCATTGATAGACTTAAGTCTATCAGATCTATCAGTGATATCAACTTAGTAATATCCTTGTCTTCGTATTGGTCACAATTGTAAGACATGTAAATTTCCACCAGTTTTAAAATGATAGAATATCAAGGATTGACTTTTTTTATATTGATTATAAATAATTGATTCTTTTACCTTTTTGTATATATTATAAGTAGTCTATAACTAAAAGAAGCCTATCATATTATAAGTAGTCTATCAATGATTCTTTTATTTTTGTGGTCTTTATGCTTGATATTTAACAATTTAAGGTAATAAATTCATGGCAATCTTCATAGAATTCCAATCAGAATGAATCTAGCAGAGAAAGAAAGAGAAAAATTATCGATTTATCACTGGTTATTTATAGATTTATATTATTGATAAATGTAAAAATTGTCTATAAGTGATAGACATATACCACTGATAGAAGTAAAAATAATAGTCTATTAGTGATAGATGTTTATCACTAATTGAAGTAAAAAATGTCTATCATAGATTGAAAATGGTCTATCACTGATTAAAGTAAAATTGATGTATCAGTGATAAATTTCTATCACTAATAGACATAAAACTGGTCTATCAGGGATACATGTCTATCAATGATATATAGAATTTTCAATATTTGCCATATATGTAAATTATTTTTTTATGTGCCATATTTGCAAATATGGCAACAAATTTTGACATCCATTATAATTTTCCTTTTTTTAATTTTTAATTTTTAATTTTTTTAAAGCTGGAAAAATTTTGGTTTTTTAAAAGGTTGAAAAACTGAACCGTTTTGAGTCGCCTTATTAAAAAATTATTTTTCCATAAAAACTAGCTCTTTGAACATTTTTTTCTCTTTTTAAATTTTGAAAAATTTCTTTTGATTGCAAGAAAGTGGTTTAATTTTTTTAATTTGTTTTATTTAAAAGAAAATTATCTTTATTGATTTTATAACTCAATTGTTCGAGCTTATGGCAAATACTGGAGTTAACTGGTTTATCGATGGTCAATCTAAACCACTAGGCCACTTTTGTTTCATGAAAATAATTATGCTTGGTGAAAAAGTAGGATGAGAATTTATTAGATTTCTATTGATTACAATTTGTAGGAAATGGTGTCTAAGGCTCCTTTAGTTCCAACCAAGAAAATTGAAAATGTTGATGTGCCTAAAATTAAAAATGAGTTTAATGATGAAGATAAAAGAAAATTATCTATTAATGCTAGAGCAATGAGTTGCTTATTTTGTGCATTATGTGTTGATGAGTTTAATAGAGTTGCGTGCAACTTTGCTAAAGAAATATGAGATATGCTTAAAGGAACTAATCATGTGAAAGAGTCTAAAATTAGCATACTTATTCATAATTATGAATGATTTAAAATGGATGCTAATGAGTCAATTTTTTAGATATTTACCAGATTTACAAATATTGTGAATGTTTTGAAAGGACTAGGGAAAGAATACGTCTGAGAACGTGAGAAAGATCCTAAGATCATTACCAAAAAGTTGGGAAGCTAAAGTGATGGCGATCCAAGAAGCAAAGTATCTCTCAAAGCTTCCATTGAAGGAGCTCATTGGTTCTTTCATGACGTAAGAGATCATAATGAAGGGAAACGTAGAAGAACAAGTTAAGAAGAGGAAGAGCTTAGCATTAAAGTCTACATCCTTTCAAGAGGCTTTTGAAAGTGAAATGAAATAAATGAAGCCGAACTTACTTATCTGACTTAGAAGCTCAAGAAGCACTTCAAGAAGAGAAATTTCTCAAAGAAAGTCGACAGTCAAGACATTAAAGAAGAAAAGAGCAACAGAGACTCCATCATATGCTTTGACTACAAAAAGCCTAGACATGTGAAGTATGATTGCCCTCAATGAAAATCGTCCTCAAAGAAAAACAATAAAGCTATGAAAGCTACTTGGGATGATAGTGATGAAAGCGACTCTAAAAGTAAGTAAGAACTAGCAAACTTGTGTTTCATGACTTTTGGAGATGAAGATGACGACAATGGTTTCTACTTCTAGGCCTTTGCAACTATTACATATGGATCTTTTTGGACCAAATAGAGTTGCAAGCCTAAGTGGAAGACATTATGCTTTTGTTATAGTTGATGATTTTTTAGATTTACTTGAGTTTTATTTTTATCTCATAAGGATGATGCCCTAAAATCTTTTATTAGTTTTACAAAGAAAATTCAAAATGAAAAAGGTTTTATGATTTCAAAAAGTAGAAGTGATCATGAAGGCAAATTTGAAAATGTTTCTTTAGAAAAAATTTTGTTATAAAAGTGGTTTTTCACATGATTTTTCTTCTCGAGAACACCTCAACAAAATGGTGTTGTAGAAAGGAAAAATCGTTATCTGCAAGAACTAGCAACTTCTATGTTAAATGAGTATAATTTGCCAAAATATTTTTGGGCTGAAGCCGTTAATACTTCCTCTTATATGATGAACCATGTTTTAATAAGACCTATTTTGAATAATACACCTTATGAGCTTTTTAATAATAAAATCTCTAGCATAAACTATTTTAAGGTTGCAAATGTTTCGTTTTGAAAGATAAAAGGAAACTTGAAAAGTTTGAGTCAAAAACTAACATTGGCATATTTTTAGGATTTTCAGCATGTAGTAAAGCATATAGAGTTTTTAATAAAAGAACTCTAGCTGTTGAAGAGTCAATGGATGTTGCGTTTGATGAGTCACATGTCACTTCTAATCAAGTATCTGCTAGTGATGAGTTAGAAAAGCCTTTTGAAAATCTAAATATTAAAAATAAGGACCTGCAAGCAATAGCTAGAGAGACTCAACAACAGCCAGAGGAATCCCTCCCTCAGGATTGGAGATTTTCATCTCACCATCCTAAGGAGTTAATTATAGGTATTGTATCTCAAGGGGTAAGAACTCGCTCTTCTTTAAATGCTTTAAATAATATTGCTTTTATATCTCAAATTGAACCAAAATACTTTAAAGAAGCTGAAAATGATGAGTTTTGGCTAATTGCCATACAAGAGGAGTTAAATCTATTTGAGAGAAATCATGTTTGGTATTTAGTGTCTCGTCCTAATGATCATTCAGTTATTGGTACTGAATGGGTATTTAGAAATATAATGCATGAGTCTGGTAATATTGTTAAAAATAAAGTCAGGTTAGTAGCTCAAGGTATAGTTAGGAAGAAGGAATAGATTATGAGGAAATTTTTACTCCTGTAGCTAGACTTGAGAGTCAATTAGAACATTGCTTGCATTTGCATCTCATAAGAACATTACTTTATATCAAATGGATGCAAGAGTGCTTTCTTAAATGGTTTCATAATGGAGGAAATTTCTGTTGAACAACATCTTGGTTTTGAAAGCTTTGAAAATCGAAATCATGTTTTTAAATTAAATAAAGCTTTGTACACTCTTAAACAAGCTCTTAGAGCTTGATATGATGGTTTGAGTAAATTTTTGCTTCATAATGGTTTTAAAATGAGACTTATTGATACCACTCTATTTATTAAAATAAAAAAAGTGACTTGTTGTTAGTGCAAATATATGTAGATGACATTATATTTGGTGCCACTAACCGTTCTCTACGTGAAGAATTCTCTAAGTGTAGGCACAATGAATTTGAGATGAGCATGATGGGAGAACTCAAGTTCTTTCTTAGGCTTCAAATCAAACAACTTTAAGAGGGAATCGTCATCAACCAAGAAAGTACACAAGGGATGTAATTAAGAGGTTCAAGTTCGATAATGCTAAAATAACAAAGACTCTGATGAGCACAACCACAAAGCTTGATAAGGACGAAAAAGGTAAAATTGTGGATGTTAAATCATATAAAGGTATGATCTGATCCTTGTTTTATTTGACTACGAGTAGACAACATATCATTTTTAGTGTGTGCATGTGTGCTAAGTTTCAATCTTGTCCTAAAGAATCACATTTGCATGCTATGCAAAAAAATTTATAAGTACTTGCTTGGAAATGTTGACATGGGTTTATGATATCTTAAGAATGCATCTTTTCATTTGATTGCTTATTCTGATGTTGATTTTGCTGGTAGTTTAACTGATCTCAAGAGTACTGGTGGAACTTTTTAATTCTTGGAAAGCTCTCTAGTCTCTTAATAAAGTAAGAAACAAAATTATGTTGCATTATCTACTACTAAGGCGGAATATATTGTTGTATCTAGTTGTTCTAAGTTTTATGGATGAAACAAACATTACATGATTGTTTGTTTAATTTTGAACAAGTACCTATCTTCTGTGATAATACCAATTTAATCAATATAACCAAAAATCCTATTCAGCATTTTAGGACAAAGCATATAGACATTAGACATCATTTTCTTAGGGAGCATGTGCAAAATGGAAATATTGTCATTAAAATGTTCCAATAGAAAAATAGGTAGCAGACATTCTTACGAAGCCATTAAATGAATAATTTTTTGTAAGAACAGACTTCCACTTGGCATCGTTCAAATCTGAGTTCATGATTGAGTTTGTTAGGGGAAACAAGTTGTTTAATATCTCTTTAAATCTATATGCATTAATTTTTTGTTAAGGAGGAGTTTAATTACCTAATTAGAGCTTTTTGTTCATAACAAAAGAGGGAGAATGACCAATAGCCACTTTTGAGATTGTTATTTTCTTGAGGGATTTGTCATCATCAAAAAGGGGTAGATTGTTAGCTTTAGGGCTTCAATCAAACTAAATATTTGGATGATAACAAATTTATTTTACTGATAATTTTAGTGTTTGTAAGTAACCAGAGCGTAGAGCTCGAAAGGACGATTTCAACACATTTTGAATCGCTCCAATCAGACAGCAAATGAAGAAGTTATGCTGAAAAGAAGATTGAGTTATAAAAAATAAAATAAAAAATAAAAATAAAAAAATTGGAATGACTGTGCCCGTGAGAAACATGGGCCAAACACCCCTATCGCGAGTGTGTGAGTTCAAACCTAGGGAAATGCATTTTACCTTAATTTTTATTTTTCTTTTCTTTTCAAAATATAATTGTTTTCATTTCTTTTTGTTAATCAAATAAATCTCCAACTTTCATTTTTAAAACCAAGATCCAATGGCCAATTTTTAACATGCTCTTAGTTGTTTGTAAACCAAAAATTGAGCCTTCTTTTCCCTACACATAAAAATCCAACAAGCCTTTTTATCTAGAATCTGCTTGAATCTCTTTTAAAAAGTGCAAAAAACTCTTCTAAATCTCTCCTTTGCAAAAATTAATTTACCCTTTAGGAGAGCTATATTTGTGAGAGCTTTCTATTGTATTGGTCATTCAAAATTTTGCAATCTGCCTATTTAGAGGTTGTTAGTTTTTTTTTAAAATTTTATTATATCGATTTTGTATTAAAGTGTAGGTACACCTTGGGTTGTGGGAAAAAGAAATCAGTTGAATCCTGAACCAGTAAAAAAGATAATGGGGTTTCTCTTTAGCCTAAAGAGAAAAAAAAAAAAAAGGGTCGATCTGTTGGTTCTCACGTGTAAGAGGGTCGGTTGCAATAAAATACCCAAGAAGAAGTATTGGGGAGTAGGTAGGAAAATTATCGAACCACTTTAAATTTTTTGGTGTCCTCTCTTCCTTTCTCTTTATTTTTGCATTTTAAATTTCACTTAATTAATTTGCTAATTTTGCATGCGAAGATTAATCTAATAAATTGTGCTTGATTTGATTTACCTGCTGACCATATTATTGACTGGCTGTTTGAAATTGATTATTAAATTTAGGACAAAAATTAAAGTTTTAAAAAATTGGTAGGCAACCTTATTCACCCCCTAGTGGTTCCATTCAACCCTACAACCATCAGTTGAGGTAAGCTTAGCTCGACCCTACCATACTTCGCCCATGGCATGAAGCTACCCAAGAGCACGCCCCACCCATTCGGAGAAAGCTGTGCCAAAGCTAAGTTGACCTCTACGAGTAACAGTTGAGCTTAAGGGTGGATAGGCAACCATACTCTCCTCTCGAACACCTGTGGTAAAAGCCTACCTACCCTAGGGGAGGATTCTCCAGCAATTCGCCTTCTTCAGGCACTCTCATCAAAACCTTGGCAGGGACATCGTACCGATCATGGAGATACGCTATGGCACCCTCGGAGCACTCTAAAGGGAAGCGTGGAAGCTCCCTAGCACTTTTCCATGGACATTGGAAATGAAAATGGAAAGAAGAGTAAAGAGAGCTAACATGAAGAACGATGGAGAGACAGAAGCGCTCGGACCTCAACCTGAGAGAAAAGTGAAGAAACTTTTGGTGGAGTAAGTGATTATTTATAGCCCGCTGGATCAACGCAGAGCCATTAAGCGCATCGTACGATCAACGACAAAGATTAACCTCCGAAAGAACTGCACTAAGAAGCAACACACACCCCCGTCTCACCCAATGACATGCTCCTTTAGTGCTGATGTCGTCACCTTCGACTACCATTCGACCTCATAATCAACGGCAGCCCAAACGAGCTATTCCACACATGCACTCTACTTCGGAGCTTCGAATAGGATCCTCGGGGCTCGACGAAGTGGGAGGCAATGTTATGAGAGAAGTAGGAGAGGGACACTTGACCAAGTTGAGAGAGGACACGTGCACACAGAGACGTGCGTGAGGTAAGTCGGAGACAACCAACGAGTTCACCTCGAGCACGGACCAAGCAAGTCATGTGGGGAAATTATCCGGATCTGATCCAGAACCCGGCGTAGGGGAAGTGGGCGCATTGATTAGAAAACATGGATCACAATTGCGACTTTTGATCAAAAGGATTTTTTCAAAAAATATTATTTTTAAAAAACTTACCTTTGGGATGACAAAAGCATAAACAAGATGTTGTAGGGACTCCACATGATCTTTCGAGCTATCCTCGATCTACAACGAACTGGTGTGTGGGCACCTTTGGAAGAACTCAAAAGATAACATATTTTCTTCATTAGTGGATATTGAGAGGAGAGGGAGGCAATGACTTACTTTTTTAGGGTTTGACCATAAGTTTCCATATATAGGCCGAAACCCTAAGGACTTTTTAAATTCTACAATTTAATTATGAAAACTAAAAACTCTTTTTCATTTTCATAAATAATTGTTCAGCTTCCATCTTATGGGTTTGGGTTCATGGACTCTTCCACGGACCCTAACACTAAGTCATGCCCCCATTGGACATCCAAAATCCAATGGTTCCTTTCCTGTGTAATTGGGTCTAAAGTTGGTCTAGCTATCTAATTGGACTTCCAATTAACCAAAATTTTAATTAATTAATAACAAATCTAATTTATTATAAATAGCCAAATTAAATGATCCCAATTTGTAATTAACTAATAATAAATATAATTTATTATTAACATCTAAATTCAATAATAATTTAATACTAATAGCACTCAAAAAGTGTTATTTTAGGACCTATAATTTTGTAGTTTTATATTTTATAAGTGTATTTTGATACTTTTATTTGTGAAATTTAGTAGGAACCGAGCATTCCAAGGGAAAAGATGAATTTGAGGTTATTCGGGGTGAAAAATGAGCCAAACAACCTAAAAATGATAGACATGCGAGCAAGCAACAGTAAAGAATTGCATCGATTTGCACTCTAATTGCTTCAATTTTAAGGATTAAACATGCAAAAAAAAAAAAATCAAGGAAAAACAGTGTTTCAGAAAAACCATCATTTGAAGCTCGAATTCCATAATTTCTATCACGAACGGTTCGTGGACCACCGCTAGAGTCTTCTCTACTAATCTTCAACCATAGAACGGATTGTGGGATCTGAATTTGTGGTGAATTTGAGAGAATTTGAAGCTTTGGAGAGTTTTTGTGTACTTGGTATTCTTGGTCAAATTGACCATCAATTTTAACCAATTTTTCCAACCCTTTTAATCTCAACAAATGTTGTATATATGTACAATAAGCCATGCAAATCAGATTGCCCAAAATTTGACACCTAATTTGATGATAATTAAGTGAAATTTGTGGCTTCACAATGAGTTGACCAAGTATGCTCAAAGTGTTTAGTCATACTAACACTTAAATTTAGATAAATCCACTTACATTAAAAAATGCATATTGGAAAACTTCACTCACTTATCAATTTCAAATTCAAATACAAAATGAATTTGAAAATTCAATTTTAAATTTGAATTTGAATTTTAAATTTAAATTTTTAAATAAAATTAATTTTTTATTAAATTAGTTAAACAATTTAATTAATCAAAAATAATATTTTAATATCATCAATATTTAATCCGCATCAATGCCAACCTTTTTGAAAAACATTGTTTTTCTAGATATGAATTCTTATTCATATAATTGATATTTAAACCATTTTTAAATATTATTAATTCTCCTTTAAATTAAATTCATAAATAAACGATCAAACATTTAAATATATCGTATATAATTAACGTTTACTCCCTAATTTTAATTTGAACGATTCAAATTTTTTCACCACATTGTTCTAAAGTTTAGTCTAATATGATCTATTAGAGGGACCTAATGGACCTACAGATCATGAGCTGCAACGATCCAAGATTAATCAGTCAAACTCTTTAACCCAGTTAACCAACATTCGTTAACTACCGGGACACGCCATTAAAGCCTGTAGCTATACTCTCCTCAATGTAGATATATTTCTGTCCACTTGATATAACAATTATTAGTACGTTGATCCTTCACAAGTTGTAACGTCTCGTTATTTGAACTGGTTATTAATGAGCGTTATCTTTTTAGATTTATTAAGTGATTAAGAATTAATTGTATTAATTAGATGAACTTTTGAAATTAAGAATTAATTGATTTTATTTAGAGAGGATTAAGAAAATATTATGGAATTTATTAAAGTTTTTATTTGGATATAATAAGAGATAAAATAAGATAAAATAAGAAAAATTTTATCTTTTAGGAAAAGATTATGGAAATTATTGGATTTTTCTTTGGATAGAGATAAAAGAAGATAAAATAAGAAAAATTTTATCTTTTAGGAAAAGATTATGGAAATTATTGGGTTTTTATTTGGATAAAAT
>JAOANK020745228.1:0-11025 GCA_026257165.2 Telfairia occidentalis | reverse complement strand
TATAAAGTATATCAATCTGAAATATAAAGTATATCAATTTATTGATATACCAAATATATAATATATCAAATATACCTACTGATACACATCTGAACGTAAAATTGAAATAATAAAAAATACGAAAATCAGATTTAAAAAATTTTCTAAACTTGCAAATTTGAAAACGTTTGCTAGATTTGCAAATACTTTTATGATTTTTGGTACCCATTACAATTTTACTATTTTTTTATACTCATTTTTTTCTTTATGTTTTTAAGGGTGCCAGGGTAGTTGACGAGAGGTGATTGCAGGGTCGCCATGATCCTGAGATTTTCAATTTTCCTCACGTTTTAGATTTCTCCTTACATTTTAAAGTTTCGTTTGAAACTAGTAGTTTTGTATTTTTGAGCTGTTTCGTTAATTTGAGTTACATTTTTATTATTGGTTTTTAATTTGGGATCTCAACTAAATTTTAAATTACTTTTGGAACTTATAATTCAATAACTATATGATTATTTGATTTCTTCTATTGAAACTTTTACAACCCTTTTAAAATAAAGAGCATGCATGCTAGTAACGATCTTAAGAAATTGAGTCTTAGAAGTCGAGTTGTTACAATAATTAATGGGTTTGTCTTTGGTACAAAGGATAAAGATGCATTAATAATGACACAAAATAGTAGAGTTTCAACGATAGCATAAGTTACTAGTTATGCTAGCTCTCGAGACAGAAATCTAATAGTAGTAGAGGTCATGCATTATGGGATTTGAAGAGATATTTTCAAATTAAATTATTATGATCCATTCAAAATTGTTCCGTTTAAATTTGATTGGGTTGATCAACTTTAGACATTGGAAAAGAGATTGACATGTACAATTTTACTTTGGTGAATTTCTCTCATTTAGTTCATGCAGGAGAACAACTAGGACATGAGCCTTTTATCTTTGTCTCTCAAGCAAAAATGGTATATTACATTCTAAATCCAAAATAACATGAATGGACTATTGCATTTCATACTAGACCTTGGTTTATTTGATATGGGGAATATGTCATGTACTAAAATTAGGAGTAATAATTCTTGTGAGACTGAGTCATCCAATATATATACCATCGTTGGAAGATGTTTATGACGATGCTTACGCCAATTTAGATTTGGTCAGAAATGACGATGTCAACGCTATCACCATCTATCATTCATTAAATATTGATGAAATTGAAAAGATCAATGATAATAATGATTTAGAATTGTAAACAACCAACTATGATTAAAATGTAAGGTACAATTTTATTTTAATAATATATGATATCTATATTTTTAATATGATATTTTTGTTTCTATTTGTTTTTCATTCCAGGGAAAGATGTCTTCAAATAGGTGTCGTCGTCCTGTAGTTATTACAGAGTCTAGTTTCTTAGAAGAAAATTCAAGTCATTGGAACAAAGCTAATGTTGATGTTGTAGTTAATGTTGATATTGAAGCTGACTTAACAATTAATGGCGATGTTGATGTTGAATGTATGCTTTAATTTATTTTAAAATATATTTAACATTTTAGAACTTAATTATTAACTTAGTTTCATTTGATAATAGATTCATCCGGAATATGTAAGACGTGTGGTTAGGGGCGGATCCACATGTGCCCCCCTCGACTTTTTTTTTTTCTTTTATTTATTGTTTATGATAAATAATAAATATTTTTATATAAATTTGGCCATTTAAAATCAAAGTGTCCTTGGTTCATTGGTCATTTGTGCTCCTGAACATTCTCCTAGTTCTAAGTTCGAATCCCATACAATCCAATATTTTGAAGAAACACATTTTTTTTCCAATATATATTTCTTTTGTAATTTTAAGGAAAATTTATTTATTTTTTATTTTCAAAATCATTTTTTAAATAATAAATATCAAAAACAACATTTATATATACATAATATATATATATATGTATATAATTTTTCAAAATATAATTTTTATTTCTATTTTAAAATTTCTATTTTTTTCTTTCTAAATTTCTTTCTCTTAATTTCATCTCACTAACTTTTATCTCTCTGAAAATATTGGATTTCTCTCACCATCTATTTTTAAGAGTTTTATATTTTTTTAAAATTTATTTTCTTCAAACTTATTTCTATCTCTAACATATTTCTCTCTAAAATTTATCCCTTTATTTTTTTTTCTCTAATTTATTAAGACTCTAGCTAATAAATATATTTCTATCTTTTCACTGTTTAAAATTTTCTTCTATAAATCTTCTCACACCATAACTTTTTTTCTTTTTTTTTTTTCTCTACTTTATTCATCTAAATCTTTTTTTTTCTCTAAGTAACTTTTTTCTTTACAAAATTTTATCTATATGTCTCTAAACTTTTATTTACATATATCTACACATTTCTCTAGATATCTCAACTTTTAACTAATATTTCAAAATACATAAAACCAAAAATTATAATCATATAAAATGGTATACAATAGTTTGATAATACTAAATGATTTTTAATATATTACCTAATCTTAATATTTTATACTAATTCATGTAAAACTATATGCAATTTGTACCCTCTGACTTCAATTTCTAGATCCGCCCCTGCGCGTGGTTATACACATGTCTGATAATTGGAATTTACCATGCCATAAGAGTGGTTGAATTCAATAGTTCTAGCCGATCTATAAAAGTTGGTTCGACTATTTTGGACAACTTCTTAGGAATTATTAGAAGAACTTACAACTTTTGTCCCCTAAATTATGATGGGTGCCAAAGATATTCAAGGATGAAGTGTAGAGAATTTGAAAAGTACATGAACAAATTTATATATTAATTAATTTAGTTATATATCTTTATAATATTTATTTGCATAATTATTTACTTGGTCAAATGTTTCAGACAAAGTTTACTCTTCAAGAAAAATATTTAAAAAATATTCAAATGTTTCAGACAAAGTTTACCCGTGTTTATGCTTCCAAAAATGCAACTAAAATGTTTTGGAGAATCTTAAACAACCTAAATTTATAAATTATAAGGTATGTTTAATTTTAATAATATATGATATCTAATATTTTAAATATAATATTTGTGTTTTTATTTATTTTTTATTTAAGGGAAAGATGTCTCCAAATAGGTGTCGTCGTCCTATAGTTATTATAGAATCTAGTTTCTTAGAAGAAAATTCTAGCAATTTGAACGAAGCTAATGTTAATATTGAAGTTGACTTAACAATTAATGGTGATATTGATGTTGACGATATGCTTTAATTTCTTTTAAAATATACTTAAGGTTTTATAGCTTAATTGTTAACTTAGTATCCTTTGATAATAGATTTAGCTGGAGTACGTAAGACACGTGTTCAACTACGTATGTTTGATATTTGGAATTTACCACAAGGCCATAAGATAGTGGTTGTATTCAATAGTTCTAACCATCCTATAAAAATTGGTTTGACTATTTTGGGTAACTTCTTAGGAACTACTAGAAGAATTAGCAGCCTTTTCCTTCTCAACTATGATAGGTACCAAAAATATATAAAGATGAAGTGTAGGGGGGTGTTAAAGGTATATGAACAAATTTATATGTTAATTTAACTATTTATATTTATAGTACTTTATTTGCATAATCATTTACTTTGTCAATGTTACAAACAAAGTTCACTTTCAAGAACAAGGTAAAAAAAAAATGGTGTTTATCTTATGGTTACAAGTGTCTATGCTTCAAAAAAAATGCAAACGGAAAATGTTTTGGAGCCTTAAACAACCAACTAAGTTTATATATTGTAAGGTATGTTTTATTTTAGTAATATATGATATCTATATTGTAAATACGATATTTTTGTTTTTAATTTTTTTTATTCAAGGGAAAGATGTCTTCAAATAGGTGGCATTGTCCTATACTTATTACAAAGTTTAGTTCTTAAGAAGAAAAGTCTGACCTTAAAACGAAGCTAATGCAGATATTGAAGTTGACTTAACAATTAATAGTGATATTGATGTTGGAGGTATATAATTTATTTATTTTAAAATATACTTAAGGTTTTATAACTTCATTGTTAACTTAGTATTTTTTTATAATAGATTTAGCTGGAGTACGTAAGGCACGTGGTCAACCATGTATGTCCGGTATTTGGAATTTACCACAAGTCCATAAGATAGTGGTTGAATTCAATAGTTCTAACCACCCTATAAAAGTTGGTTCGACTATTTTGGACAACTTCTTAGGAATTATTAGAAGAATTTGCAACATTTGCCTCCTAAACTATGATAGGTGCTGAAGATATATATGGATGTTTTGTAGGAGGTCTTAAAGGTAAATGAGCAAACTTAAATGTTAATTTAATTATTTCTATCTATCGTATTTGTTATGGCCTGACTTCTAGACTTAGACCACCTAGGGTCGCTACTAACATGCATACAAAAATTATAAAACTTTCCCAAACTTGAAAGCAAATTTTCATAAATGCAGAAATAAATAATGTTCCAAAAACACAATTGAAAACATAATGGGATGCCTAACTTCAAAGCAATTGAAAAAGAACACTAAACTTAGTTCAAAAGCATGACATTGAGTTTCAAAAATACTTAAAACTATGTAACTCCTAGGTAGACATGTAGAAGACCAAAACGCGCGACGTGGTCCCTATGCAACCGCTCTTCATCATCCATCCAAGTAGTCATTGCTCTAACCTAAAAAAAATAAAAGGAAAAGGTTGAGTATATCAAATATATCCAGTAAGTAACTCTGACCCCCGAGGTCGGATATGCAAACACACACAATCATACAATACTCATGCTGACCATGTGGGACCTACTCATCTTCCTTACGCAGAGATACACAATCTCATTGAGGTTGCCCAATATAATATTATGCTGAGGTACACAATCTCATGGAGAGCCTCAATATAATATTAATGTAGAGAAATACGTTCTCACAGAGGACCTCGATATAACAATCATGCAGAGAAACACATTCTCATGGAGGACCTCAATATTATATTTATGCAGAGAAGTACAATCTCATGGAGGACTTCAATATTATATTATGTAAGCAGAGAAATACGTTATCATGGAGAACCTTAATACAACAACCCGATGCAAGTATGAACATGCAACATACATACATTCTAATACGCAAGGTCCCAAACAACATCATACTGCCAATGCCTAAGGCATCCAGTATACAATATTCCGCTATACTCCTAACATCCAAAATCCACATATGATCAAAGTCTATAACATATAATGTTCACATATGCAATCAATCATACAACATGCACAATATGCTAGTCTATCTTCATGCTCACATTCTCAAGAAACACATAAGATAGACATATTCTACACACACATTAAACAAGTCAAACAATTACTGACCTAGCCCAATGGCTTATCCAAGAGCGAAGTCACTTACATTATATTGTAGCAAACAACAAGTACTCGCCAACCCGAGCATAGCTTAATGGATAAAAGCATGTACTACCATCGCAAAGGTCGAAGGTTCTCTTCCCCACCCCCACAAATGTTGAACTCACAAAAAAAAAAAAAGCAAACAACAAGTACTCCCTAATAGACCAGGTAGACGGTTCTTTTATCACCTAAGGTACACATACATTCATTACATCCTATTAGCATTAATTATCACTAACCTAATATGGAATAGGTATCCTAAGACTGTTAAGGAGCGAATACTACCAAGAGAGTCAAAACACTCCGTTGTCCAGAAAACGCCCCACAAGCCATTGTCGTCGATCTGCCACGTGTCGTTTATGCTCTACCGCACGATTTGGGTGAACAGGGACCAGATTTCGATTCTACTCAACCCCAAAAGTCCAACGCCGTTGGAATCGCCCCAATCAAAGCTACCAGATGCCCTTACTTGAGGCTTCAATGTCGGCACGTGTGATATAAGCGTTATCGTTGCTCCCGCCATGCGTTGCAGCTCACCACTGCTTTAATCTTCGTTCCGCTTCAGCCAACGTGTAGATCTCTACCTTGCACTTCTTTTCGACCATTCGTTTGTCAAAATGCAATGAGATTGCATAAGACTGGACTGCGATGCGTTCTACACTTTTCTTATAAGACTACTAAAGAAAATGCAAGTATGAATTATTGTATCGCCCTAGGTCCAAGATTCGGACCAGAATTCAGCACCTATTAGCCTCACCATTCCCCTGCATCCACTTGACTTGAGTTGCTTGTGATAGTGAAGACTGCCCCTACAAACCAACACAAATCCTTCTAGCATGCTTTACCCTCACTCACATACTTCGTAGGTAGATTTCCTAGAAGGTCACCCAACATAAGATTGCTCCAAGCCAAGCATACTTAACTTTGGAGTTCTTATGATTGTGCCATTGAAAAGGAAGGTGCACCTTGTTGGTAAATGTAGTAACTATCAATTCTTTTAAGCATTTCTTAACCATGCTTGCATAGTCTGAGGATCTCTCTCATTTGAATGCAGTGTCGGTTCATTCACGTACCCCTCCTATACTCGGGTGTTACAATTAGAGAACTATTGGTACTTAATGATTAAGAGATGGGGACAAGAGCAAAACAGTAATTTCACCCAACTGGAACCATGAGTCTTTTATTGATGGATCAGATGAGCTGTTATGGTTACATTCATGGACATAACTCATCTACAGTGCATGAAAGTCCAACACTTAGTCTATAGTAGAGTCACCTTGGGTCAATGGTGATGTTGGTTAGTTGAAGAGTTTGACTAACTAACCTCGACCATTAGAGCTCAAAGCTATAGGTTCATAAGGTCCCCATGCTAGCTCATTACCTTCGCAACAAATACTTGGTTGAGAGAAAATTAAATAATAGTCCAATTGACTAATTGAGCCAGATAGAAAATCGACCCATTGGATTTTAGAAGCCCAATGGGGTATAGCTTGGTCTTGGAGTCCATAGAGGGAGCCCCAAAACCCAAACTCATGACATGGGCGTTGAGCAATGACTTGTGAAATTTAAAAAGGATTTTAATTTTGATAATTAAATTAGAGAAGTTAAAAACCCTTAAATAATGTTTGGTTCACTGGTTTGAAAATAGAGAGTATGGGTTGGCTAAGCCTCACCCATATTTGGTTGGCAGTTTTATAAACCCAGGTTTTCTATAGTACATACTATAAAATTCCTCAAGTTTCCTACAATATCTTATCCTTACTCCCCCAAGTTGATACAATATCTTATCGCTACTCCTTAGGTTTGCTACAATGCATATTTTATCTTTTAGTCCATCTTCTAAAATGCATAAACTTTTAATGAAATAAGTTAAATAAGTATTAGTTAAAGGTAATTTTAATGATAAATAAGTAAATGAATTTAATTAAATTTGAAAGTAATAAATTATTAGTTTATATAACCACAATTTTTTTAATGGTAAATTTTATGAGTGAAAGGTTGAATTGACAAAATGGAAGAAATTCGTGAAATTGAGTCGGTTCAGTCGGTTGGAAACATACTTGTCATTTAGTTCCATTTTCAGTATAAAATTATATATAAAAAGAGTCAATTGGTTTGATTTGCATAAAGTTTTTCAATTCTAATTAACTTAATTCATTTTTTGTTGGTATGGTTGGATTCATTAAAAAAAAAAAATCGATACCGATTTTCAAGTTTTCTTAAGCGATATGTCAACTTTGACCAAAATCAACCCAACCCAAAACCATTTAGTACTTGTTATAAACTTCATGTTAGAGTAATTATAACAATAATTTATCTAGAATAATTTTTGTTAAATTTGTTCACACTTCAATTTTTCTTATCAAAGCGTATGCTTCCATTGTGCCTTGTTTCAAATCCGATCGGGGTAAATTTCCAACACGACCAACCTATAAAAGTTGGTTCGATTATTTTGGGAAACTTCTTAAAAACTATTGAAAGAATTTGCAACATTTTCCCCCTAAGCTATGATAGTTGTTGAAGAAATATAAGGATGAAGTGTGGGAGATCTTAAAGGTACATGAACAAATTTATATGTTAATTAATTTAATTAACTTGCAAACACAAACTTAACAAACTCAGGCTTAACAAATCTATCTTCTGCACCATCCAAACATAGACTAAACAAACCTAGTTTAACAACCTCAAACTTAATAAACCTAGGTTTAACAAACCCTCCAAAACTGAGAACCAAACTGCTCTTTCGGGTTTTGGTCCTATATAAAGAAACTTATTGCTAAGTAAGTCATACGTATTCTCTACCTCCCTCTCTTTCAAGTAGCTACTATGACGAAAAATGATTTTCTTTTGAGTTTTCCAAAAGGGTGCCCACACACTGGTTCGTAGCAGATCGAGAATAGTTGGAAAGATCATGTGCAGTCCCAACAGACTTGCACCTTTTTCATCCCAAATATAAGTTTTTGAAACATGTTTTCATAAAAATCCTAAAAAGTTACCAAAGTTGATACACATTTTTTTTTATTAATGCGCTTGCTTCCGCTGCGCCATGTCCTGAATCTGATTTGAGTAATTTTCCAACATAAGCAACCTATAAAAGTTCGTTCGACTATTTTGGGAAACTTCTTAAGAACTATTGAAAGAACTTGCAACCCCTAAATTATGATAGTTGTCGAAGAGTTATAAGGATGAAGTGTGGGGGATCTTAAACGTACATGAACAAATTTATATGTTAATTAATTTAACTATATCTTTCTATAGTATTTATGTGCATAACCATTTACATTGTTAATGTTTCAGACACACTTCAAGAAAAATATTAAAACAAAAAGGCATTTGTCCTCATTATCTTGGAAGTTAGGGTGGTTAAAAGTGTCTATGCTTCAAAATATGCAACTAGAGATCAATGGGCTGACATAATCTCTTTTTGGTACTCATATAAAGAAATGGTAATCTTCTATTTTTTAATAAACCCAAAAGTATTTATTACTTTAATTTTGAAATTTATATTTTTACTAATATCACAAAGACAAAGTGCAAGAAATTCAAAGATAAGAAAGAAATAGTAATTTATTCATTCATGCGGCAGAAAAAGCTTAGCTCCAAAAGCAAATGAGATGATAATTCTCTCTTTATATATAATTGTGTTTCTTATTAACTTATGATTATGATATTATTATGTTCTATATAAGGATAATGGAGAGAAGAACTTGGAAAAAATCTCACTAGAGTAGAAGTCTTTCTAGCAGCTCATAAACGAAAGGATGATCATAATGGATGAGGAATTTGCTAAAATCCTAGTAAGTCTATAGTTAAATTAAAAAAAAAAATTAACATTATAATTTATTAATTTCAATCTTAGTACTTGATAGGAGAAGTTTTGAGGATATATGAATGAAAATGTAAATAACTTTGGAGTTATGCCTTCTAAGATTGTGTTTGAGCAACTAATGGGTAAAAAACATTTAGGACATATTCGTGGAATGAGATTAGAACCTACTCCAACTAAGGTATTTAAGACTAAATATAATCGATTTGATGGGGTCGAGATAATTTCTAGCAAAAGAAGGAAAATCTAGACTAACCCAATTAGAGCCAGAAGTGGCAGATATGCATTATCATATGAAAATGGTGCTTTCAATCTTGGGACAAAGTTATTATATGCAAGTTGGTTGTACTAGTGGGACATCTTTGGATGGTGGTTCAAGATAGGTATACAATATGCAATTTTATATATTTAATATATTTTACTATTTTATTTTAATTTGTTAAACTATCAAGAAGCCAATACTTTAGGAAATAACATACCAATGGCAAATTCACACGAGTCTCCTTAATAACATGTCTCAAACTTAGAGACTTATTGGTGATAAGTATTTTGCTTTAATTTCTTTAATGATGTAGGATAAATTTAGTACAAACTCATTATTACATTATGCCGGTATTTGATAATATTTTATTGTTTTGTTTTATGTTGTTTTACGACTCTACTAATTTCAATTTATAACTTTCTTATTTATTCCTTTACTTCAATATTTTGTTAATCATTATTGTTAGTTTTAGATACTACAACCGTCAATTGTAGTTATATAGTTCAAAACGAGAAAATAGTTGTATAAAAAAAGGCACATAATCCAAATTTGATATTCTAAAATCATTTCACAATGGGTTAACTAAAATTCGACATAATAAACAAAATTGTTGTAGTACAAGAAACGCAGGTTTAAATTATTTCAGCGATTTGGTGTCTGGCTTTTGTAGAAAATGTTGCAAAAATAGTAGAGGTCATCATGATAGTTAGGGGCGGATCCAGAAATTTATGTTAGGGGGACACAAACTGAATATAGTTATAAATGTATTAGTATAAAATATTAAGATTATGTAATATTAAAGACCATTTGTACACACATTTTAAACTAGATTATTTGTTAAACAAAAAAAAAAGATTTGTTAGAAAGATAAAGAAACTTACGAGAAGATTTAAAGAAAAAATTTTAGGGAAAAAAAGATAGATATATTTGTTAGCTAGAGTCCTGATAAATTAGAGAGAGAAGAAAATATAAACATAGAAGTTTTGGAGAGAAATATGTTAGAGATAGAAATAAGTTTGAAGAAAATAAATTTTAGAGAGTGAAAAGTTTGAGAAAAATATAAAATTTTTAAAGACAGAAAGTGAGAGATGCATTAGAGAAGAAAGATAAATAAAAATTAGATAGCGAAATTTAGAAAGAAAAAAAAATTAGAAAGAAATTTATTTGAGAGTAGTATGTCAAAAAGAAAAAAAAAAGTTGTGTCACAATAAAAATAGAAATTTGAAAATGTTAAAAAGATAAAAAAACTTAAGAGAAATTTAAAGAGAAAATTTTAGGGAAAAAAGATAGATATATTTGTTAGCTAGAATCTTGATAAATTAAAGAGGGAAAAAGTATAAACAAAGAAGTTTTAGGGAGAAATATGTTCGAGATAGAAATAAGTTTGAAGAAAATAAATTTTAGAGAGTGAAAAGTTTGAGAAAAATATAAAATTTTTAAAGACGGAAAGTGAGAGATGTATTAGAGAAGAAAGAGAAATAAAAATTAGGGTGCGAAATTTAGAAAGAAAAAAAAATTAGAGAAAAATTTATTTGAGAGTAGCATGTCAAAAAGAAAAAAGAAGTTGTGT
>JAOANK020745124.1:0-11025 GCA_026257165.2 Telfairia occidentalis | reverse complement strand
TCCAAAGAAAAAGAAAACTTAACTTAATCGTAGTGAATCATATTTTATATTTTATTTTAATTTTTTCTTAATTTTTTTTCCATGCATATTATAATGATTACACTAATTTTGATTAGCCTAAGTAGTGACATTTGTAATTTTCGTTTAGATTGCAAATTTATGAATCCATTAATTATCTATGGTTATTTAATTTGGTACTCAATTGAATTAGAATTTTGAAATTAAATTTAGCATACCCAACTTATTTAGTGTAAAACTTCTACTAAAAGTTCTAAAAAGTAATCTTAGCGTACATAATTAAATTTTCACAATGTAATTACTTTTAAATTTGATTTTTTTAATATTACAATTTAATGAAAAGTATGTTCATTTTACTTTAAAATTTCATCGTACGCAATTAAATTCTTAAAATTTTAAACCACGTGCATGGCACGTGAATCTAACTAGCATTATTTAAAAGGGGAACAAGAGACCACACATTGCATACAGACATAATTCTAATAAAAAGTGAGATCTATGCATTACACAGAAGTATTTTTTAACTTAGCTTGTCAATAAAACAAATATTCAATTATAAATTTTTCCTTAGTGACATTTAGGTAAAGTTTGAATTTAGTTTCTATAGTTTAAAATTTTTCAATTTAGGCTCTATAATTTGAGTTCCACTTCAATTTGACCCTTATAGTTTTATAATAGACTTTAAACTTGCTCCTTATGGTTCAAGTTTAGTTTCAATTTGGTTCTTATGTGGTTTAGTTAAACCTCATATATAAGTCATCTCTAAATTATATTTTACCCACTAAAAAAAATATATTTCCTTTTTTTAACGTGTTCTAAACCCTATTATAATATACCAATATAGTAACCCAAATAAAAAATGCTAAGTGAAAAAATAAATTGTCAATAAAATTAAGATGAAGACAATTTTAAACTTTGGCTAAACCATAAGACCAAAATACAAACTTTTGAAATTATAAGAACTAAATTGAAACTAAATCCAATCCATAAGGACCAAATTGAAAATAACTCCAAACAAAGACCAAACTCAATTTTGCTCAAACTATATAGAGACCAAATTTGTAATTTAACCTAAAACAACTGTCCCGATCCATCCGTATGACACAGATAATTGATCAAAATAAACTTCTCAATTATATTTGAATCACTAACCCTTTTTTTAAAGACCTTGAATTACCAACTTGGTCGGTAGAACAGAACACGAGACATCATTTCTTCTTCTTTCTTTCTTTTTTTTTTTTGGCATCTAGGAAGGAAACATCTAGATAAATTATTAAAAATGAGTTAAAATAAATAATTCACTATCACCAACTTAAATAGAATTTAATTGGCTAAAAAATATATGTCATCAATCTAAAGATTGAGAGTTCGAATCCACTCTTACAAACTCAAAATAATAATAATAATAACTCACTGTAAATTTACATAAAAGTACAAGAACTTAAATGGTATAAGAACAAATTGTTTATTTATTGTTAAGAAAAAGAAAAAAAAGGGGAGGGCATTATGGTAACTTTGCAGTCCAAAAGAGTGCCAAAACAAAAGTAAGGCCAAGAATGGAAGTGGAAATATTACGAAAAAGGAACGAGGGTATCTGTAAAATTGGAACAAAGAAAAGTCCAAATTCAGAGGCGGAGCGCTCGTATAAAAATCGAAGCAATTCTCCTCTGTCCTTGCAACAAAAACTAAAACAAAAAACAAAAACTGCTATCTCTTTTTCTTCTTCTTCTTCTTCTCCGGCCGGTGGCCGCCGTTTCTCTCTCTAGATTTCATAGTTTCAAGGTTTTTCTGAATCACTGACTAGGAAAAACGACTGCATTATTCGATTATCTTCTCCAGTGAGCAGCAATGGCGGATCAGCTTACTGACGATCAGATCTCTGAGTTTAAGGAGGCCTTCAGCTTGTTCGACAAGGACGGCGATGGTTCGTTTCTTTCCATTCTGCATTGTTTTTTTGTTGTTGTGTTCGTCAGTGTGCAGGATCTCTGGTTTCCGTTTGATCTTTTTTTTCCCTCTATTTGTATATGCGCGCAGATTTTGATGTTCATTTTTGGTATTATATGAATTTGTTTTCTATATATATCTCTACCTTGTTGTTCGTTTCTTCTCTATATTTCTTTGCGCTTGATCGAGGATTCTCAAATCCTTGCCTTCTTGTTCGTTCTCATTTGCTTTCTTTTTTTTCAGATTCAACTCAGATTTCTAGTTTTGTAGGAATTCATTTCAACGTGAAAATTTTGTTTCTCCTGTGAGGTGATTCTGACCGTTGAATGAAAAATTAGATATGGACGTCAATTGATCGTGAGGATCACGAATTTACTGATACGTTCTTTGTCTTTATATGTTGATCTTACAGGTTGTATCACTACCAAGGAGCTTGGTACTGTTATGAGGTCGCTAGGTCAGAATCCAACCGAAGCGGAGCTTCAGGACATGATTAATGAGGTGGATGCTGATGGTAATGGAACAATCGACTTCCCAGAGTTCCTAAATCTCATGGCTAGGAAGATGAAGGATACGGATTCCGAGGAGGAGTTGAAAGAGGCGTTTCGTGTCTTCGATAAGGATCAGAATGGCTTTATCTCTGCTGCTGAGCTCCGCCATGTGATGACCAACCTCGGCGAGAAGCTGACCGAGGATGAGGTGGATGAGATGATCAGAGAGGCCGATGTGGATGGCGATGGCCAGATTAACTATGACGAATTTGTCAAGGTCATGATGGCCAAGTGAGAGACCCCGTTATCTTCCATTATCACCAGAGCTCAATGATAATAATCTTACCCCCCGAAAAAAGTACCAAAAATAGGGGGTTGGTTGACTTTATAATTGGATCCTCCGGATTTGCCCTTTGATTCCCATCCATCAATCTTCAGCTTCGAAAAATGGTTTTGTTTTATATAATTCCATGTTAGAAAAAATGGTGGTCTGCTCTGTTTGTGTGTGTTCTGCTGTTCCCTCTTCTTATCTGTCTGTCTTTCTTTTCTCTCTTTTTTCTTCTCTTTGCTAACGTCAAGTGCTCTTCTAAGAGTTCATATGGTTGGATTATTTTATTTCATCATTTGGCCTACCATTGCTTTACTTCCTTCACTGTGCATTTCTGTCGAGTCCTGGAAGAGAAAGAAAGCGTGTCTCACATCTATCAAATTACCATTCTGCCCTCTATATCGATATTGATTTGTTGATTCTTTAGGTCCTGTTTGATAATATTTTTATTTCTATACATCAGGTTTTTTATTTTTTTCAATTCATACTGTGATACGTTCAGAGGTATTTTTCAAAAACTTAGGATCCCTCAGGTTGAAAATCCTGCAAGGGGAAAAGGGTGAAGAGGAGCTCTAAGACATAGTTTGGGATCTAAATTACAGGCGCTCACGGTTTTCTCAAGATCTTTTAATATAGACTAAAATTCAAATGGACAAATGGTCTTTACCTTCTACAAAGTCAAATTTATTAGTTTCCAAGTCAATTTGTACACATCTCAACTATAGCATTGTAAATTGAATTCCCAAATTTCAAGACAACTTATGCATATCTCAACTAAAACAATTATATAATTTGAACCCACGTGACATGAACCTCATGGCAAATCTATCTATCTTTTCTGAGAGCTTTCCGCAACATTTTTTAAAAAATAAGTGCCAATATTCAAAAGGAAGAAAAATGTGAAGCAAGAAGTCAACTCCATGAGTGATTCAGCCAAAGAAAATGTGTTCCTTACAAGTTACTGTTACACAACAAATTTAACTCTCCGTTCTTGAATCTTTCTGGATCATTGAACAAGAGGTCTAACCTGAAAAGGCTGAATTAATTGACGTTTTCATTCATTCATTCATCACAATCTCTTCAAGCTTTTCTTTCTTGCATCTATTTTCTTCTTGTCAGCCTGCATTTTAAGGGTCCATGAATTCAATGAGTAAAATACGGAGTTCTAGATCTTTTGAGCGGTTTGGTCTCTCAACTCCAAGCTCGAGTCACTTTAGTATTCTAACCTGTTTCCCTTCTTATTCTCTTTCCCTACCTAACAGACTTCCATGCTCAGGCAATTTACCAAACAACTGTTAGTAACCTTGGAACCACTAGAACTAACTCATTAATAGAACTACATTCCCCCGTATGCAAGGATGCCAGCTTACAGGAGGTCAAGGGGGTACAACTTGCAGGTACGCCAGCTTGCGTACTCACATATTGTTATTTTTAAATTGATCTAAATATTTATAACATCTATTTTAATCAATTATAACAATCAAATAGCAGTTTGAAATTAATTTCAGCACTCAATCTTGAACACAGAGTGAATTTTCAGCACTTTAACTAAGGTTCAAGATAATTTCCAGCATTCACATATGCTCAAAATTAATTTCCAGCAATTACATATACTTTAAGACAAATTTCCAGCAATCGATTTGAGTAAGAACTTTAATAATATTGCACAGAAAGTAAGATAAAGAGAGAATCGACACACTGATTTATAGTGGTTCAGTCTGAAGACCTACTCCACTTGTAAGAAGGATAAATCCCCCTTACTTGTTCAATATTATTAAGAGATCTATGAAAACAGAACACAATAGTCATAATTACAGAGGAAATATTCAAAGATTCACGTTCTTGGAGGGTTCAATAAACAAGAATAATTAGAAACCTCAAGAACACACAATCAATCTTTATGGACATGAGAGGGGAATCATGCTAAGGAGGGGAAACACCAAGAAATCAAATATTATAGAACCATACAACCTTTGATGACAAAAACTCATACGACTGCACACACATTTGGGCTCAAATCGGAGATCGCCAACGTTCTAATTGAACAGTCAGGCACTCTAATCGTGCGGCAGCGTCATTTTTCCCTCTAACTCGAGCATAAACGACGCGGTAGGAGACGGTGTAGGTGGCGGTGACATTGCACGAGTGGTTCTCCCCTCTTCCCTCTTCTCTCGGTTTTCCTCTCAACATAAAAGGGAGGCCAAAATTTCTTCTTCTAAATCTTAGGTCAAGTGGTAAGTAAGAGAAGTATGTATATTAGTGAGCTGGTTTGGTTTGGTTCAATTGACCCAAACTAAGATTTTATAAACTGAACCAAACCGGTTCATTTCAAGTGGGTAATGCTTTTGGGCCTCAACATTCTTTCTCAAAACAATGGCCCAAGAGATGTGGACTATGGATAGCAACATAGAAATGAAATAACAATGTTTAGGAAACTAAAATATGCAAATAGCCCAAAACAATAAAACATAGAATTTGGTATATAATATCCTAAAAATCAGTGATTAAATCAACATAAATCACAACAAATTCCACATTGATTTCATATTAATTTAAAAAACATAGTATGATAAACATATAAACTGTCACTCCACATGCATAAAAAAAAGAACCATTCACCCAACTGCAAGATGCAACATCTTCATAGATAACTCAAATTTATCACAAGGTAATGCTTCCGTAAACATATCAGCTGCATTAAGATCCGTAGAAACCTTTTTAACACTAACTAAACCATCACAAGTTACATCTCTATTGTAATGATATCTAACATCGATGTGTTTAGTTCTTTCATGATGAGTATGGTTTTTAGACAAGTGAATCGCACTTTGACTTTCACAATTAACAAAAACAATTACTTTACTACAAGATAATTCAAAAATAATTCCCTTAAGCCATAAGGATTCCTTAATGGCTTCGGTTAAAGCAATATACTCAGATTCAGTAGTAGATACAGCAACAATAGATTGCAAAGTGGATTTCCAACTGATTATGCAATTAAACAATTTAAAAACATAACCAGTTAATGATCTACGCTTGTCTAAATCAGCAGCATAATCAGCATCAACAAAGCCTTCAATTTCTATGCCTATATCACATGAATTCTCTATGTTTGTCCCACCATACACAAGACATAAATCAACATGAGATGCAATGAATCTAACAATCCATTTAACAGCATTCCAATGTTGTAATTCAGGATTAGTAAGGAATCTACTTACAACACTCAGTGGATATGCTAAATCGGGCCTAGTACAAACCATGACATACATAAGACTACCAACAGTGTTAAAATAAGGAATATCGTTCATTTCCTCAAATTCTTTTGGAGTCTTAGGACTATGATGCATAGATAATTTAAAGTGTTTGCCAAAAGGAGTACTTACCCTTCTACATTCATGCATCCCTAATCTTTTGGCTAGCCTTAGTAGATAATCAGATTGAGACAAAAATAATTTTCTTTCTTTTTGATCTCTTTTAATATCTATCCCTAGTATTCTTCTAGCTTGCCCTAAATCTTTCATTTCAAACTCATTACTCAAAAGATCTTTAATTCTTTTAATTTCATGCATGGATTTTTAAGCATATCATCAACATATAAGAGTAAATAAACAAAATCAGAATATGAAATTTGCTTAAAATAAACACAACTATCATATTTACTCCTTTTAAACTCAATGGACAACATGTAAGCATCAAATATTTTATACCATTGCCTAAGAGATTGCTTTAAACCATACAAAGATCTTTTTAAGAGACAAACCTTCTTTTCTTGTTTGGGAGCCGATTAGGTTGGTCCGTGTAAATGGTCTCCTCAAGCTCACCGTGCAAGAAAGTTGTTTTAACGTCCATTTGCTCTAGTTCTAAATCATAATGAGCAACAAAGGCAAGAAGAAAACGTATAGATGTATGTCTCACAACGGGAGAGAATACTTCATCATAGTCAATGCCCTCCCTTGGAGTGAATCCCTTAGTAACTAACCTAGCCTTATATCTAGGTTTACAAACATCATGGGGATCCTTGATCTTATAGATCCATTTACAACCTACTATTTTAGACCGAATGAGTTTGTCTAAAAGAACCCAAGTTTGATTTTTTACCAAGGAATCATACTCCTCTTTAATTAAGACCCACAATTTCTCACTGTTCTTATAAAAAATGACCTCTTTGAAGAATTGTGGTTCAAGGTTGCTGCTAACAGGGCATAGGATATGAGGTCGACATACCCAAATTGAGTGGGAGCCCTAGTGGTCCTCCTAACCCTATCCCTAGATAGTTGGTAATCAGTCAAGTCATCATATACCTCTTCCTCAACATCTACTTCCTATGTAGTTATATGTTCGAAAATAGGTAGTATAGTATCATGTTCGACAGGTGGCTGATCTACTTGATCGATTTGGGAAGTAGGCGGAGGTGGGTCTAAAATAGTTTTAGTGGTTGCAGATGTACTTGGGGGGAGTAGACTCAGTTTTATCCTCTATGTACCCCATTTTTTCTTCATCAAAGACAACATCTCTACTTACTAGGGTCTTGGTGGTATTGGGCTCTAAGCACCATAGTTTGTATCCCTTAACACCCTCGGGATAGCCCAGGAAGATACACTTTTTAGCTATTGGATCTAGCTTTCCCTCTTTTGAATGAGCATAAGCTAAACATCCAAAAACTTTCAAGTGTGACTGATCAGAGGAACTTCCTTGCCATAGTTCTTGGGGTGTCTTAAGACCTATGACAGTGGATGGGCTCCTATTCACTAAGTAGAATGTTGTCATAACAACTTCTCCCTAAAAACTCTTAGGAAGCTGTGAACTAGATAGCATGCACCTTACTTTTTCCATTAGGGTTTGACTCATTCTCTTAGCTACCCCATTCTGTTGAGGTGTTCCTACAATTGTCAAGTGCCTAACTATGCCCTTAGCCCTACAAAAGGAATTAAACTCATGGTTACAAAATTCTAGGCCATTATCGGTTCTAAGCTGTTTAACTCTTAGGCTAGTTTAGTTTTCAACTAAGGTTACCCATTCTACAAACTTGCTAAAGGTATCAGACTTGTTTTTAAGAACATAGACTCATACCTTCCTAGTACAATCATCGATAATGGACAAGAAGTATCTAGCCCCACCGTTAGTAGCTACACTAGATAGCCCCCAAAAGTCTGCATGAACATACTCTAGCTTTCTCTTAGAAATGTGCACTCCCTTACCAAATTTAACCCTCTTGGCCTTACCAAGGACACAATGCTCGCACATCTCTAGGTCTACATTATCTACTTTAGGAATTAGACTTTGCTTAACTAATTCACTCAATCCTTGCTCACTCATGTGACCTAGACGCTTATGCCAAAGGGATAGTTTGGTATTATCACATTCCTTCACTAAGGCACTTGACCCTACAATGGTTGAACCCTCTAAGGAATAAAATGTCTCCTTAAGGACCCCTCTAAGCGTTACCATGATACCCTTTATGACTTTCAACACACCAGCCTTTAACTTAATGGTGTATCCTAGCTTGTCAAGCATACTAAAGGAAATAAGGTTTCGTTTGACTCTAGGCACTTACCTAACTCCAGTCAACAACCTAACCCTCCCATCATGAAGCTTTAGCTTAATGACTCATTGACCTTTTACATCACAAAACTGACGATTGCCTAACATGACTTTACCCTCTGTCGTGGTCTGAAAGTCCTCTAGCCAATCTCTATTGGGTGTCATATGGAAAGAACATCCTGAGTCTAAGATCCAAGTTTCGTCCTCACTAGGCACGCTAACAACTAGAACTTAGTCATACTCTTCAATAAGGTTGACCCCACTAGACTCCTCTTTTCCTTTACCCAACAAAACCTCCTAATATGACCCTCTTTTTGACAATGGTAACACTTCATATTCTTTGCCCCTCTAGATTTTGACCTACTCTTGCTTTTCCTATTGTTCTTCTAATTTCTGTTCTCAGATCTACCTCTAGCATACAATGACTCTTCACTTTTCTTATTCTCTTTCAGTTCTAACTCTTTCATTTTGATTGCATTAACAACAACAGCAACAGTTAAATCATCTCTACCATACTTCATAGCAGATTTCACATTATTATAAGCAACAAGCAGATAATTACATAATATGATAGCTTGATTTTCATTAGAAAATGTCTCATTTATATTCTCTAGCTCAGATATGATCTTATTAAAGTCATCAAGGTTATCTTTCATGCTTTTATTCAAATCCATCTTAAAACTAAAAAACCTAGATTTAAGATACAATTTATTCGAAACTGAAGCAACTTGATAGGTAGATTGTAACTTAACCCACAACTTCTCGGTTGTATCCTCAGCTCTCATTTGCCGCAATACACTATCGGATAGGTCAAGAATGAGAAGGTTGTGAGCCACCTTCTCCATAGCTGAAAGTTCATCTGGGGTTATGCTCTCAAGAATGTCTTTAGGTTCCATGAGAGCATAGTCAACTTTTTACTGTCTTAGGATTACCATAATTTTCATTTTCCAAAGACCGAAGTCTCCCTTACTATCAAAACGTTCCACCTCGAACCGAGTACCCAATCTGTATAAAAAAAAAAACAGTATGGACATCCCCCAGTTTGGACAAAAAAATAACAAATAAAAAATGTGGAACTAAGTAAGAACGTAAAGATAGTAAATCAGTAATTTATTTACATGAAAAATGATTAAACAGAATGCATAAATCAAGCTCTGATACCAATTGTTATTTTTAATTGATCTAAATATTTACAACATCTATTTTAATCAATTATAACAATCAATTAGCAATTCGGAAATAATTTCAGCACCCTATCTTGAACACATAAAAAATTTACAGCACTTTAATTAAGGTTAGCATTCACATATTCTCAAGACAAATTTCCAGCAATCAATATGAGTCAGAACTTAATAATATTGCATAGAAAGTAAGATAAAGAGAGAATCGACTTGTGGATTTACAGTAGTTCGGTCCGAAGACCTACTCCACTTGTAAGAAGAATAAATCTCTCTTACTAAGTCAATATTATTAAGAGATCTATGAAATCAGAATACAATAGACATAATTATAGAGGAAAAATTCAAAGATTCACATTCTTGGAGGACTCAATAAAAAAGCAAGAACACATAAACAATCTTTATGGAAATGAGAGGGGAATCAGGCTAAGGAAGGGAATCACCAAGAAATCAAAGATTAAAGAACAATACAACCTTTGATGACAAAAACCCATACGACCACACACACATTCGAGCTCAAATCAAAGATTGCCAACGTTCTAATCGAACGGCCAGCCACACCATGGCGACATCTTTTCCCCTCTAACCCAAGCAGAGGCGACGATGGTAGGAGGCGATTACGGCGACGACGACTACCTCACGGCGGCTCACCCTCTTTTTCCCCTCTCTCGTTTTTTCTCTCAACACAAAAGGAGGCCAAACTTTTTCAACTTCAAATCTTAGGTCAAGTGATAAGTAAAGAGATGTATATACATTAATGGTTTGGTTCAGCTAACCCGAACTGAGATTTTATAAACTGAACCAAACCGGTTCATTTTAATTGGGTAATGCTTTTGGGCCTCAACATTCTTTCTAAAAAATGGCCCAAAAGATGTGGACTATGGACAACAACATAAAGATGAAATAACAATGTTAGGAAACTAAAATATACAAATAGCCCAAAACAATTAAAACATAGACTTGGGTATATATATTAAAAAAAAAAAAAAATCCTAAAATTAGTGATTAAATGGATTTCATTTCTCCTTTTGCCAAAAAAAAAAAAATCATTTTCTTTAATAAAATTTAATTTCTTTTTCTCTTCTAACAAATCTCTCACTTTTCTCCCTCTACAAATTTAATATTTTCCTCAAAATTCTCTATCTTTAAATCTATCTTTCTCTCTAACATATTTATCTTTAATATTAAGTGCATGTTTGGCATAACTTTTTAAAAAAATGTTTTTAAGTAATACAATTATTATATAAGTATTTTTGGAAGAAAATTAATTAAATACTTAATTTAAAAAAGTTTTAAATATTATATATATATATATATATTTTTACATATTTTCGAACCACTATTGATTATTGAAAATTTTAAAAAGCATTTTTAATTAGTTAAAAGTATTTTTGTGAATTTTAACCAAACATTGTTAATTTTTAAAAAATACATTTTTTTTAATCAATAAACAATTTAAAAGTCATACCAAATATACTTTAACCCTATAACTTTTTTTCTCTCTCATATTTATTTTCTGTCT
>JAOANK020744722.1:0-11029 GCA_026257165.2 Telfairia occidentalis | reverse complement strand
AAAGTACCAAAAATATCGAACAAAACTAGCTGAAACTAAGCTTAAGGATAGCACAGTTTTGTGTGCTATCAATGAACTAAGTGATAAAAGCTCCCATCAAGTCCTCCATCCAAGGCTTCTCAAGCTTCTGGTAAGAAGATGATGCAAATCCTTGGGGACCCTATAAAACATTCTTCGTATTAGCGTAAGAGAAATTTTCATGATTTCTCAAACTTGGATGATAATGTGTGGGTAGTTGGAACTGTTGGGTGCAAAACTTGTTCTTCATTGCAGCTCCTTTGTATCCATGATTTCTATTCACATAATTCACGTGCTCCAATTATGGACTTTCCCATGTTGGGTACGATTGACATGTCGTCATTGCTGTAATAGATTGAGCTTTACCTAGCATAGATAGACTATTCAAGGCATTAGTCAAAATAGCCATGTGAGCCTTAAGAGCACTTAACTCGTCAATCTCATGGAATCAAGGGACTCTAGCAATGACTCTATCAGCAGACCAATGGTAGCTCATGGCAACCATGTCTTCCAATAATGTGTGGTCAGCCTCAGCTGTCTTAGAAAATACTGAGCCACCTGCAGAAAAAATAAATTTAGTAGCACTAGTCAACCCATTATAAAACAACTTGCTCTGAAGCCAATCAGGGTAGCCATGCTGAGGACACTTATAAAGAAGCTCCTTATAACCCTCTCATGCTTTGAACAACTACTCAGTATCATGCTGCTTGAAGGTATCAATCTCTATTCTCAGTCTCTAGGTCTTCCAGGGTGGAAAAAATTTATTTAGAAATACCTTGGCTTGCTCGTCCCAGGTGGTGATGCTCTCTGCTGGTAGTGTTTCCAATTGATCTTTAGCTCGATCTTGAACAGAAAAAGGAAACAACCTCAAACGTATCAAATCAACATAAACTTCATTGATTTTTACCATGTTGAAAATCTAAAGGAATGATTGAATATGCTTGTAGGGATCCTTAGTGGCAAGTACTCTGAAAGCTTCATCTCTTGCCATCTGAATAAACCTTTGCTTGAGTTTGAAGTTATTTGTAGTGATTGGTGCTTGAGCTATCCTTGATTGAGTGATAAGTCTCCAAAAGAGAGTTATTAGGAGTCTTTTATGGTGATGCTTAGCTCTTTATTTGATAAAGTGTCTATGTTTTGTTGATAAAATTGCTAGGTTTACCTTTGTTTTGCATTTAGAACTTTTGAGAATTTCCATATTGTTGAATTATTCTATTTGAAGAATCAATTGAGTAAGTATTAAGAAATTCATACTTATTTGCTATTGATTTCAGCTATTTAGTCATTAGATAAATGAGGGAACATTATTCTAGCAAAATATTGCTAAAAGATTGGTCAAGCATTTCTATACCAAAACAGAAGCAAATATCTGCACGAAAATAACGAAAAAAATTAAACTGAGGAGATAAAATCTTTCTTTTTGAAATCTTGCAGCAGTGGGATGAATGACACGTGGATTATTTGATCTAATGAGCTTTTTAATCACGAAAGAAGACTTAAAAGTAGAAAAGGATGCTCGAAATAAATATTGGTTGTTTTATCTTCATTATTCATAGTTTTAGAGTTTTATCAAGAGTTAGAGTTTGTGAATTTTTCTATCTCTGTTTTTCCCAAGGACTGAAGCCAAGAAATCGAAGACGAAAGAAAAGTTGTAGATAAACACACTATCAATTAAAGCTGAAGTGAAAAAGAAGATTCATTCAGAATCTTTATTAGAGCACAGAATTCTGCACTACTCTTCTATTTGATTAACTTGTCTTTATGAATGATCGCAACCCACTGCCTTACCGCAAGTCTACCTGTCAAATTGTAATATAAAACAGCCTAAGAGACCAAGTATCGTTCTCTAGGAATTGAGTTATTAAATCAATTCAATACCAAGACAGTAATTGCCAAGTTTTATCTAAGGAAACGAACTAAGACGTAGCTAAACTAATCTAAAAAGTAAATAAAATGGAGAATGATATTAGAGATCCAATCAAAGGAAAATCAAGGGACACGATAGTTCTAGGGTGTTGGCATTGTAATTGACGCAATTAAATATCTAATTCAACCCGAGAGATACTTTTAATTACCAATTTTCTAAGTCTAAGGTTACAAAACCCTGACTTCCCCCTCCCAAGGTCCACCAACCATCACTAAGAACTCCCTACACGATGTCTGGCAATATGAAGACAAAAGTGGCATAAAAGTAACCTACGACGGACCTCACACGTGCCTTTGTCACTCTCGTAAATAAAGAAGCATGCATCTAAATTCCAATGTCTCACTTTACTACCCTCTCTTTCGAACAATATAGTAAAACAACATGCAATACATTTATTGGCAAGATAAATATGAGAATTCAATGCTGGAATTTATAAGAAAAGTAGTAAAGATGCATTAACGAGCCAAAATTAATAATCAATATTCTATAAACAAATCAACACCCTAAAACTAAGAGGGTTTAGCTACAAAATATCGTACAAATTAGTTCTAAACAACCCATCTCTATAGATTACATAAAATGAAAGAGAGAAAAAGAAACTCACGGGCCTATTCTCCTGTCTTCGGCTCTAAACCAACTTCTGTGCTCATGGTTTTTGCTCTCGAACACTAGAAAAGCTGCCAAATCATCCCTAGCATGAATGTCCACTAAAATCTAGGTTTGCTCCTAAAAAATTGCACTAAAAACGACTTCAAAATCACTCCTAAAAAATCGCACTAAAAACGACTCCAAAATCAAATTCCCGATTAATTTCGCGAAAAACTACTTATAAAGCTCGAAGCAGCAGCGTCGAGACGTTAGGACAATGTCTCGACAGTGCCTTCATAAAGCCATGGGGTTGTGGCGAGCACGCAAACAAGATTTAGGGCGACACCTTCACAACGTCTATGAAGGATGTACAAACATGCTAGCACAATGGAATAGGATCAAATACACTATAATAAGCTTAATTAAAAGGATAAAATCATGCTTTAAAGGGAGAAAAATAGAGAAACAACAACACTTACCTTTGTAGCTTGAATTCTCCCTTGATCTATAGTGGATTGGATCACGAACACGTCCCGGCCTTGGAACGGGATGGTGGGAGCCTTTGAGTGATGAATTTGGGAGGAAGAAGGATAAAACTTGGTTATTGTTCAACACATGAACACCAAGGGTTTGGGAGCCAAATTCAAGTTCATCCAACCTTTTTGTTTGCACTATTTGATCCCTATTTAAAGAGACTTTCATGCATAACTACTCCATCCCAATTTGACACTTCAAATGATGATGAATCACAAGAGGGAGAGGTGGCTACTTGTGGTGAAAAACAGAATGGAAAATGGATATTCATCCATTTCCATTTTGGTTTTTTTTTTTCTTTTTTTTTTCCTTTTAATTTCTGATTTTTATTTTTAATTTCATAAATTAAAAAAAATCTAAATTAAATTAAAAACTATTTTTAATTTAATTTTCCAATTATTTTAATATCAAATATTAAAATAATATTATTTTTCCACCGATCCCGATTTTCGAAAAAACTATTTTTCCGAATATGAATCCCTACTCATTTAAATGTTATTTTCAACTCCCTTTGATCGTTTAATTCGTAATCAAACATCAATAGGTTAAATATATCGTATATATTTAACGTGCTCTCCTAAACTGAATTTGAACACTTCAAATTCATTCATCACACTTTTGTAAGGTTTTATCCGATATGAGCTAGCCGAGGGACCTAATGGACCTATAGATCATGAGCTCCAACGATTCGAGATTAACCGATCAAACTCTTTGACCTAGCTAACAAACATTCGTTAACTAACGAGTCACTCTACTAAAGCTCGTAGTTGCACTCTCCTCTCTATAGATATATTTCTGTCCATTTGATATAACCATGATCAGTAAGTCGACCCTTCACAGGTTGTTCGAAACTCAGCTGGGTCAAATTACCGTGTTACCCTTAAGTTACCTTTTATTCTTTAAGTACCATTGATCCTCTAATGAACAACTAGTTTGTGGTCCAACCACCAAACCGAACTCCCTCTCGGGCCAATGAGAGGGTGGGGCCCTTGTTCAAGACCTAGATCAACTCTTAAGAAAACAACCACTCTACTATCCCTCAAGTTGGGTATGAGTGAATTTCACCTTGCAGGACTATGTCCCCAACTATCTACTCGGTTTTACCCCTGAAATGGGAGGCATATTGAGCAAGTGTTGTTGGTCCTCTCGCACCCCATGCAGATCAAAGGATCATAGTTACCTCAGGATTAAGATATAGTTACCTAGGCATCAGATTGAAATTAGTCAGTGCTTTTAGTGAACGACGTTATAAAGAAATAATGATTATTTCGCGGTCCGGTCTTATGCAATTTCATTGCATAGAATGCCCCCACTCGCATGTCTCCACATGAACAATTTGGGATCACATCGTTTATATCATATACAAAGCAGCCCGCATTCCATAGTATCCCAGGAAAAGGTACCCAGCCTAATCCGTATACTATAGACCATTTCGGCTATTTACTTAAACCTGATCCACTTTTATGTCTTCTACATAAAGTTCAAGTACTCATAGTATAGCCATGAGTTCTTAGTTTATTGGATTTATAGAGTTATACTTAATTCAATAACAACTTTACTAAATAACTTCAATAACTACTTTATTGATAATAGAATATGTTTACATGCCAATGAGTTTTAGGACATAAAAACCCAACAGTCTCCACACTACCGTACATGAGCAATGGGCGCACGGGCATGAGTCTTCTTGCGGCGACAGCCCCTTCATGCTGGCACTTTCATTCTTTTCTCAAAATTTGGGAATCTCAATGCTCTATCCCAACGTTGAGACGTTGTTCTCTCGGGTGTTTACTTTTTTTTGTCGTTTCTTCTTCGTTCCTTAGCTGAATTTTCCATTCTTAAGCTTATCTTTCAACCCAAACAACACTGCATCTATATTTTTGCTTCCAAATGCTCGGTTCCTACAAAATCAAAAAATAAAGCCTCAAAACACACAATAAAGCCCACGAATGTATTAAATTTAAGGCCCTAAAATAACACTTTGTGAGTGCATTAAACTACCCTAAACTTAGAGTTTTGCTAGTCCCGAGCAAAAACAAAACACAACATACATAGAAAGAACTTCTATACTACCATGCTTCAGACTCCTATCTCAATGCACAATGACATTAATGAGCACAATAGAGGAAACCTTCAAGCACATTCTATTAGAGAGACAGTCGAAGGCCAATTTTTATCCTTCCATGTGTGTGTGTGTACAAGCTCATCCTGTTCTAGTCCTTATAAGCCTGGAGTGCATTTAATAGAGGCTCTAGTCTGCCTCTACTTTGGCATTAAGGCATCCCTAACTTAAAGCAGCTTAAAGAAAATTCTTTTTCTTTTTCATTTTTTCTTTTCTTCACTCTTTTTTCCTTTTTTTTCCCTTTATTTTTCTTTGTTGTTAGAAGGGAAGGCTGTATCACCTTCGTTTTGGCTTACCCCCACTTCCTAGATTCTGGGTATCCAACTACGAGCAATACAACAAATCATTCCATTTTGCTAAAAGAGGAGCATAGTCAAGACATGCGACCTTCGTTTTGGCTTATCCTCACCTCTTAAGTGCTAGATATACAACTATGAGCAGCTGGTCTATCCTAGAAAAATATTCACTTTCCTTCAGTACTTTTAGGCACAACAGGAAATGAGAAGTAACCTCTTTAGACTCTTTTTCAGCACAATACTTTTTTAGCACATGGTAGTCAAACTAAAAACCATTTAGTCGAAATTTAGACCATTGGGAGATAGCTAAAGCTATCATAACCTAGTTAACGACACTTTAAACCTTCAGGACTCTAAATAGGAGGAATACATGCTCAATGAACAAGGGAATCAAAGAAGGATTTCTATATGACTCACATCAGAAGTATGCTCTATAATTTCTCTATTTCAACTCACATACAAATCACAGCAGATCATTGATAATCATAGTCATTAACAAACAAGCATGGAAAATTCTACTCTTTAGCATACAGTCAGGCAATCATTCATTTAAATCATTCAATAAAATAAAAAAAACTTATACAACATCCAACACATCTATAATCAACAACATATTCAGGAGCTCAGCACACAATTCACATGTAATCTATCCTAGCAGCACACAGTACTCAAGACACCCGACCTTAAACTTAAAATCATGCATTGTTCTCAATGTATGAAAAAGAAAAGTCAAAGCAAGAGTAAATAGTATTGGCCTGGAGGGTGAGATGGTCCACAACATGATAGACAAGTGGACAAAATACTGTTGTACTATAACTCCTGAAAAAAGAGGGCAAGAAATAGAAGTTGAAGGAATAGTTGGGCTCATAAAAACAAACAACTAACAAACAAAACTAAAAGACAGAGGGAAAGAAACTTGGGTTGCCTCCCAAGAAGCGCCATCCTTAGTTGGATGGGACATCAAATCATCAGTCTTTCACCACCATGTCCTCTATCCATCAAGCCTCCTTCCCACATTCATTGTTAATCCTACGAGGCACATTTAGGAAAATATTCTCTTCTACTCTACTCACACTAGCAGGCAAAACAATACGAGTAGAAGAATCACAAAATGCATACCTAAAATGCGTAGGTAGGGGTTTTAATTTTATATCGGGAGGCTTCTCTTTTTCAAGCTTTCTATCATGCAGCACAATACTAGATTTATCTCACTATGTTCAATAGATGCAAACTCATAAACTAAAGTAAAATCAGAAACAAGAGTACGGATAACAAGCGCAACCTCATTGCCTAGCCTACCACAAATAGAATTCAACATACTATTCTTTTCATCCACATAGAAGAGACTACAATAGAATCAAATTTATACTCAATAGCAGGTTTATCTACATTCTCTATTTTATAGCACATATTAACCTCAACAAGGTGTTTCGTGGACCTATAAATATCAAATTTTACCTCATCATCGTCCACCCTCAAGGTCAACTTACCTTGCTGCACATTAATCAGGGCCCTTCCTATGACCAGAAATGGACCTTCAAGGATGATGGGTACCTCGATATCTTCTTTGATGTCAAGCAAAGTCTGCTGGGAATATAAATTTGTCGACCTTGACAATAACATCCTTCACTATGCTTCAAGGGCGAGTGATGGACCAATATGCTAGCTGTAGCAATATTGTGGTGGATTGCACCTCACTCAAATTCAGTCTCCTATAAACAAACAGAGGCATCAAATTGATAGAAGCTCCTAAATCACAAAGCATAACTAACAAAGAGATTGCCTATGGTGTCAGAAATAGTAAAACTCGTTGGATCCTTTAATTTCTCAGGCAGCTTCTTTTGTATGAATGCATTGCACCCTCTGTCAAGTTTACCTTCTCATATGGCTCAAATATCTTCGTTGAATCCACGTTCTCCTTAAGAAACTTCACATAATCCGACATTTGTTCAAGCACATCAACAAAAGGAATGTTTATGTGCAGCTTTTTAAAGATCTCTAAAAATTTAGAAAATTGAGCATCTAATTTCTATTTCCTAAAGAGTTGAGGGTAAGGGATGGCATTAAGACTAATGGGGATAGAATCAGAATACTTCCCTAAAGATGATAGTTTGGGTGCCTCGCTCGATGTCCTCTCAACCTTTTCTTCATCTTTCATCTTTTCTTCAGTCTTCTCAACCTCTTTCTGGTGTTCAAGGTCCTCCAGCATTCTACAACTCTTCAAACTTATGGCATTATATTGGTCCCTCTAGATCACCTCCGTATTACTTAGGAACTTGCCTTTTTGCATGGTAGTGAGGGTGGTGGCCATTTCGCTGATCTGAGTCTCTATGTTCTTCAAGGCCTTTTTCTTGGTTGTCCACCTTATTCTCCAGGTTGGAAGTCCAGTTCCTGGACTCAGGGATAAATGTAGCTAACAGGTCCTTCAAAGACAGTTTCCTCTCAGGCAGCTGCTGTGAAGTAGAAGCAAGATTGGGGGATGCAGAACATTATTGTTAGCATAGGAAAAAATTTCATGGTTTCAAATACCTGGATAATGATGGGTGGGTAGCGCGATTTGCAGGACTCCAAAATGATTCTGCTGGGCTCCATGAAATCCAAAGCTCTTTTGAATGTAGTTGGCTTTCTCCAATTGAGGGTCCTCCCAAATAGGATAAGAATGGTATGCTGCCATGGATGCAATCAACTGAGGCTTTCCCTGCATAGTCATATTTTGCAAGGCATTAGTCAATGAAGCAATTTGTGCTTTAAGAGCACTTACCTCATCGATCCAATGAAATCTAGAGGCTCGAGCAAATGTCTTCTCAATAAGCCAGTAATAGCTCATGGCAGCCATATCCTCCAACAGTGTGTACGCCACCTCAGCTATCTTGGAAAAGATAGAACAACCTATAGTTGCATCAAGAAACGATTTCATAGCACAAGTTAACCCATTATAAAATAATTGAACCTGAAGCCAATTTGGGTAATCGTGTTGAGGGCACTTCCTTAAAAGCTCTTTATAACGCTCCCAGGCCTCAAAAAGCTATTCAGTCTCGTCTTGCTTGAATGTTCCTTCAATTCGAAGCCTTTGAGTCTTTGCTAGTGGAAAATATTTGTTAAAAAATTCTTGAGCCAACTCGTCATATATGTTGATGCTCCTAGCAGGTAGTGTCTCTATCCAATCCTTCGCACAATCCTGTACAGAGAAAGGAAATAAGTGTAAGCAAATTGAATCAGCTGAAACATCACTTACCTTAACTATACTGCAGATTTCTAAGAATGATCGTATATGTTTGTGAAGGTCTTCAGTGGGATGCCCTCTGAAGGCACTCTCTCGAGACATCTGGATCAATCCTGGCTTCAGCTTAAAATCATTTACTTCTAGCAGTGCATGTGCTATCCTGGGCTTCGCTGTAAGAACTGAGGGCTGGAAAAAATCTCTGATTGACCGCGTAGCTTCTTATAGCTCAACCATGTTTATTGGCTCTGCGCTATTCTGAGAGTTCTATCAATTTCTGGATCAAATGGAATAGGGTTAGCTTCTCTAGCACGGTGCGTGCACCAAACACAAACAAAATAAAAACAAAAATAATATACACCCTAAAGTAATACCGACAATGTTCTTTCAATATAAATAGAAATAAAAACGTCTATCCTTAGCAACGGCGCCAAAAACTTGATCGCAACCCACTACGTTACCGCAAGTGTACAGTTCAAATTATAATATAAAACGGCTTAATCGATCGAGTATTGTTCTCTGGGAATCAGCTTATTAAATCTATTTAGTACAAAGATAGTAATTGTCAAGTTTTATCTAAGAAAAAAAATTCAGACGCAGCTAAACGAATCTAAAAAGCAAATAAAATGGAGAATGATATTAGGCATGTAATAAAAAAAAAATCAAGGGACAAGGTAGTTCTAGCGTATTGGCATTGCAAACGATCCAATTAATTATCTAATTCCACCAAAGAGATGCATTTAATTACTGATTTCCTAAGTTTAAGTTATAAACTCAGATTTCCCCCTCTTCTGGTCCACCAACCCTCACTAAGAACTCCCTACACGATGTCTCGAAATAAGAATATAAAAAATGGCATAAAAGTAATCTACGACAGACCTCACACATGGCCCTATCACTCTTGTAAATAGAGAAACATGCGTCTAAATCTCAATGTCTCACTTTACTACCCTCTCTTTCTAACATAACAGTAAAACAATATGCAATACATCCATTGACCAGATAAATATAAGGATTCAATGCTGAAATTTAAAAGAAAAGTAGTAAAAATGCATTACTGAGTCAAAATCGATAATCAATTATCTATAAACAAACAAACACCCTAAAACTAAGAGTGTTCAGCTACAAAACATCATACAAATAAGTTCTAAACAACCCATCTCAACATATTACAAAAAATAAAAGAGAGAAAAGGAAACTACCGAGTAGATTCTTCCCCATCTTTAACTCCGAAAAGACTCCCATGCTTCATGATTTTTGCCCCCGAACACTAGCAAATCTTCCAAATCATCCCCATCAAGAATGCCCAATGAAATCTAGTTTGCTCCTCGAAAATCGCACTAAAAACAACCCCACGATTGAACTCCTAATTAATTTTGGGAAAAACTACTTATGAAGCTCCAAGAAGCAGTGTCGAGGCGCTAGGATAGTGTCTCAACACTACCTTCATAAGGCCATGGGGTTGCAGTGTGTGCGCAGACAAGATTCAGAGCGACACCTTGGTATCGTCTCAACGCTACTACACGTGAACAATGGGCGCGCGGGCATGAGCCCTCTTGCAGAGTCTAGAAGCCAAGGTCGGTGTCTCAATGGCAGCCCCCTCATGCGTGCACTTTTATTCTATTCTCAAAATTTCGACGTCTCAATGCCCTAGCTCAGGGTGAGATGCTATGCTCTCGAGTTTTATCTCTTTTTGACGTTTCTCCTTTGTTCTTTAGCTGGATTTGCCCTTCTTTAGCTCATTTTTCAACACAAACAACACAAAATCTATATTTTCACCTCCAAATGCTCGGTTCCTACAAAATTAACAAATAAAGCCTCAAAGAACAAATAAAGCCCACAAAACTACGAAATTTAAGGCCCTAAAATCCACGTGGAATGAACTTGAGTTTTGTATTAACTTAGTGTGTTGTGGTTGATAGCACACGAAAATGTGCTGTCCTTAGGCTTGATTTTAGCTAGTTTTGTTTGATAATTTCGATACTTTCACGTGTTTTTATGTTAAATTGTAGGTACCGATCATAATTGGAGGGAAATATGATTTTGGAGATGATCGTGTTGAGAAACGAGCTTAGGAAGACTAATTTCGGCTAAGGAAAGAAGAAAAGAGGGCAAATTACAAAGGACCCGAGGAGGAAACGTCAAGACGCCATGCCCAAGCATTGAGACACTGAAAATTTCTTGAAAATCTTGGCTTGGATCATCAACGTTGAGACGCTGCTCAACGGCGTCTCAACGCCATAGCAAATCAAGCACAAATGCGCCATCGCCTCGCCCAGATGGGCCCCTCACGCCAGTAGCGTGCGACCCTGCCGCACGCCGCG
>JAOANK020744519.1:0-11029 GCA_026257165.2 Telfairia occidentalis | reverse complement strand
TCCAACTATTTCTTGAATCTCAACTATTCATGTATGTAATTCATGTATTTGAATATATGTCTAGATTAATTTTAACACAACCAAGGTGCTCTACATCCATTGTGCAAGTTTAGACAGAACTCTTATTCAAATATTGAGAAAAGTATAAAGGGTAATCAATATCTCTCTAAGGAGATCAACTATGAATTATGCACTCACTAACTTACTTGATAACTAAAACAACACACATATGTACATAGGTTTTGATTATAACTTCTAGTCACCAACAAGACATTAACTTCTGAAGTATATCCGTAAGGTTGTCTAGTGAGCTTGCTATATGCATGTGTGTCATCAAACAACAAATCACCCACTTGACACATATACATATTCCCAGAAAGAAAAAAACTGTCAATTTATTTCATCAAAGTAGGAGCATTTAGCCAACTCCAATCTTCAACAAATTACATAAGTACTTTATTCTTGAACTTGGAATATGTTTAGTAAGCATGTCAGCAGGATTGTTTGATGTTGCAATTTTCCTTGTATAACAACTCTTTTATTTACCAGGTCTCTAATAAAGTGATATCTCATATCAATGTGTTTCAGTCATGGTTGTAAGTTTGATTTCAAGAAAGTGCTAGTGCACTTTTGCTACCACAGTAAATTGTAGGTAAACTGTTACCCTCAATCATTTCAGAAAATAGACCATTCAACCACACTGATTCCTTTATAGAATCAGATAGGGCAATGTACTCGAATTCTGTAGTGGACAAGGCTACTATGGGTTGAAGTACTGATCTCCCTGACAACATTCCCAAAATGTGTAAAAACATAACCTGTAGTAGATTTTCGTCTATTTATATCAGCGACAAAGTCAACATCAACATACATTTTAATAATTTCTCAATCATCTTCTTCCGTCGAGTATGTAACGACACTATTTTCCTATGACATACCTAAGGATCTATTTAATGGCTTCCTAGTGCAATTTACGCTCATAATCTTGTTGACAACTCCATGGGCTTGAGCAAGATCAGGTCTTGTACAAATCATCCCATACATGAGTCTTCCAACTGCATTTATATATGGGATGTTTGTCATAGCTACTTCTTCTTCTGTTATTTTTTGTGATTGTTGTCTTGACAACTTGAAGTGGTATGCCAATGGAACTTTGACAACCTTAGAGGTATCTTGATTAAATCTCTTTACTATCTTATCCAAATAGGATTGCTGAGATATAAACATGAGTCCTTTAGGTCTGTCCTTTTTGATTTCCATTCTAAGGATCTTGATTGCTTGTTCAAGGTTCTTCATCTCGAACTCCATGCTCAATTGCCCCTTTAGTTTTGCAATTTCTTCTTTGTGAGGCTATAAGCATGTCATCAACGTGTAGCAATAGAAATATGGTTTTAGAGTTTGAGGTTTTTTTAATGTAGACACAACAATCATGCTCAATTCTTTTAAAGCCAATGTTTGCAATAAAAGCATCAAACCTTAGGTACCATTGTCAAGGGGATTGTTTAAGTCCATATAGTGACTTCCTTAAATGCCACACAAGCTATTCTTTTCCTTGCTCTTCAAAGCCAGAAGGTTGCTTCACGTATAGGACTTCATCTAGCTCTCGATGAAGAAGCACAGTAGTCACATCCATCTACTCTAATTCCAAGTCATATGAGTAGAAATAGATAAAAGCCATATGATGGAACCATGTCTAACAATAGAAGAGAAAATATCATTGTTATCTACTTCTTATTCCTGTGTAAAACCCTTAGCCACAAGTCTGGCCTAAAAACGAAGAATTTCACTTCCTTCCATGTAAGATTTAATTTTGTAGACTCATTTATAATTAATGATTTTCTTTCCTTCTAGTTTCTCAGTCAATGCCCATGTTATTTTTTTGTGCAGGGAGTTTAGCTCTTCTACCATGGCTTCAAACCATTTGTCCTAGTTTACTAATTTCATGGCCTCATCAGACGATAAATATTTTGAAAGATAGCTTGGTTCTTCACAGTTTAAAGCATAAATAAAAACATTTGAGTACTTATACCTTATAAATGGCTTTGTCACTCTTTTAGATCTGTCTTGTATGAGTTGATAATTTTCTAAATTGTGCTTGAGGAAGTTGCCTTTGACACTACATTTCAATTTATTTCACTGGATAGATCAGCTCTGACTTATTGTTGTAACTCTTGAAGGTTTGGATCAACCAACCCTTCAACTGAGATTTGCTCATTTTCACTAGTGGAATGTTCACTTGTTGAGTTTTCTAATTTAATATTATAAGAGCCAACGTTTGTAGCCTCTCTGGGGATTTGATTCAAATTTTCAGATAGCTGCTAGGGCATGTTATCTTCATCAAAAATAACATCTCAATTGATGATACATATATCTTCTCCGTTTTCTAAGTACCATAATTCATAGCCCATAACTTCCTTTGGATGTCCCAAGAAGATACATATCCTTACACGAGGCTCTAACTTATCTTGTTTGATGTGAGCATATGCTGCATAACCCCTCATATAAGTGAGGTTAAGGTGCTTTCTTATTCATATCTCTTGAGATATCTTCATATTTAGTGCAGTGGATGTGCTCCTAATTATATTATATGTTGCGGTATTTAGAGCTTCTCCCATAAAACGTTTTAGGAAGTTTTACAGTTAGATGTCTTTCTATTCAAGCATCTTTGCACATTGACTATGATTCTTTATTTAAGTATTCAAGATCATTGTCAGTTTTAATCACCTTGATTCTCCTTCCTGTTTGGTTTTCAATTAGGTTCTTCCACGACAAGAAGGTATCAAAGACATCATTCTTTGTTTCAAAGCGAAAACCCACAACTTCCTTGAATAGTCATCAATCGTAGTGAGAAAGTATTTGGCTACCCTTAAGGTTCCAACTCTGGCCAGTCCCTATCGCTTAAAATGGATGTCATTCATAATACTCTTTGTTTTATGTTTTCCTTGGCTGAATTTAGATCTGGTTGTCTTTCCAAGCATGCAATATTTACAGAAGGTAAATAAGTGATTCTTTCTTTTCTTAATAGTCTTTATTTGGACAATTCAAGTAAGCCTTTTTCACTAATGTGCCCCAGCCGTTTATACAAGAGAATGATACCTTTGTTTTCTTGTTTAGATGCTACACAAGTGGCAGCATGTATATTGTGCCCCTGGAGAATATAGAAACTCATTTTTACAGAACATATGTCAGCTTTAAAGATGATCCTTTGTATATTTTCAAGGTACCGCCTTCAAATATATACTTATAGCCTACTCTATCCAAAGTTCTCAGAGATATAAATTTTCTTTTCAAATCTAGGACAAATATTACAAAAGTTAAAGAGTTTTTAGATCCATCAATAAACTTCAATCTCACTTAGGGATGTTCACGAGGCAAAGTGGGGGCAGGAAATTTTAATCCCCATCCTCATAAAATTTAGCGCGAAATTTTATAGGGATCAGACTCCCCACAGGGAATTATTCTTTGTTTTTGGGGAGGGGACCTTTTTCCTTCCCTGTCCCCATTTAGGTTTTTCCTACTTACTCCCCCATAACTTGCCCCATTCTGAGCGGGTTTTGTCCCCATAAGGAAGATAGACATCCCTCTCAATCTCACTAAACCAATCCCCTTCACAAGACATTGCTCATTATTTCCCATCAACACTTTTCCTCCATCAAATTCGACATGTGGTATGAGCATCCAGAATCAAGGATTCCACGCATCATTGATCTTTAAGTTAGACACTCATCATTTCTGTTGATCCATAGACCTCAAGTACATTTGTTGAATTTTGTTCTCTTTTCTTCTGATAAAATCTATATTTTTTTTGGAGTTGAAGAAGATTAATTTCGCTTGAAATGTCCGTCCTTATGGCAGTAAAAACACTTGTTGTCTCGCGTATTTTGTTGCTGCTAACCTTAAGGTTTTGTTTACTGCTTACTACCTTGAGCTATGTTGGTTTAGGAGTTTCTGTTGTTCATTTTTCCCTTACTAGCCAAGCTTCTGAATCTTTCTTTTCACTTCTCATCTCAAAGTCTCTTGATGTTAATGAATCTAGTACAAGTTTCAAGGTTAATGAGTCTTTGTCATACTTTACGGCTATTTTAGTTTCTTTGAAGTTATTCAGTAATGAATTTAATTGAAGGACCACCTGATTCTCATCTTTAAGCTTTTCGTCGGTATTTGCCAAGTTTAAGCATATTCTATTAAATTCATCTAAACTTTCTTCTAGGGATTTAGAAGTATCCATTGTAAAAGTTTTAGAAACAATCCTTTAATAGGATCGTTTTTGAAAGGGACTTACTTAAGAACATCCTTTCTAGTTCGGCCTAAAGCTTTGCTGTAGAATCTTCTTCATCAACTAGGCGAAGCACATTGTCTGAAAGATAAAGGATTATGGTACTGAATGCAATTCATTCATTTTTGCCCTTTTCTTTTGTAATTTCTGGTGAAACGATTTTGAGTCATCAAGAATTCTTGCTACCTTTTGGTGCACCAAGAGTGCTTTCAATTTCTTTCTCCAAGTGTTGAAGTTCCTCTTTCCATCGAACTTTTCTAATTCAAATCTTACTGTCCTGATTCTTGGAAATGATAGTTCTTACCTTTACTACAAATCTAACTTCGACTGCTTCAAGAACTTTGTTCTTGATCTTGAACGAAAAAGAAATTTCAAAGATTAAATCATAGAGAATTGAAATACTTGGTCTTGATACCAGTTTCTGTTGCAAGATGCTTCTTTTACTCAATAATACACATAGAGGAAGTGGAAGAGAAAAGGATTGACAATAGTGTTTAAGTGGTTCGACTAAGGTGGTCTACATCCACTGTGCAAGTTTGGATAAAACTCTTATTCAAATCTTGAGGAAAGTACAAAGGGTAAATCAATACCTCTCTAAAGAGATGGAATCCAAATTACACAATCGCTAACTTACTTGAGAACTAAAACAACACACACATATCCAAAGATTTTGACTATAACTGTCAATCACCAAGAAGTTGTTAACTTCTAAAGGTATATCCATAAGGTTGTCCAGTGAGCTTGCTATATGTATGCGTGTCATCAAACAACAAATCACTGATTGTTGGGAATGTGGTCAAAGTCCCACATTTGCTAGACAAGTGAAAGATCATGTGTATAATAGGTGAGAGGACAACCCTCTACATCTGTACAATGGTATGATATTATTCACTATGACATAAGCCTTCATGGTTTCATCATGGATTTCACCCAAATATGTATGCGTGTCATCAAACAACAAATCACTAATTGTTGGGAATGTGGCCAAAGTCCCACATTTGCTAGACAAGTGAAAGATCATGTGTATAATAGGTGAGAGGACAACATCTCCATTAGTAAGGAGCCTTTTGGGTGAAATCCATGATGAAACCATGAAGGCTTATGTCATAGTCAATAATATCATACCATTGTATAGATGTAGAGAGTCTGTTATCCTTAACAACATCTTATCAATGGGAGCTTTATAAGTTGAGACTTGTGTAATGCACCGCTTATTATTATTATTAGTTTGTTATTTTGATGAGAATAGTAAGTTTCATCGTGATTTAAGTTATTTAATCATGGTTAATTAAACCTTGGTGCATGAGTTAATTTATTTTCTCTAGGTTAGTAAAAGAGGGTAAATGAAGAAAGTGGTGCAATTGAGGGATAATTAAGGTTTGAAAAGGGAAATTTAAGTAATTATTTGGAGACTTAAGAAAAAGAAAAATAAGAATAGGTGGATGGCATTTTTTTAAATAATCTAAGTTGGGATTAGGATTAGGGTTTGTGTGTAACCTATATAAAACAACTTATGAAATCTTAGCCTCTCCTTTTTGTTTCAAAAAGAATGTCTTTGTAGCCTCCACTCAACACTCTCCATCTCCCTCAAGATCTCTCTCTCTCGTATTAGCTCTAAAAGGATTCTTAAACCAGTTGAAATTTCAGAATTGTTATACTCATTTCCTTGAATTTTTAGTACACAGTATTAATGCATATATAAGGGTACAATGTTATGAAGACAATACCATACACGAAAGAATGAGGAAAAATCAAAGAAAAATCCAATCACAATTGAATAAGGAAAGTTGCTGATTTTAGGAGCTAATTCACTATGATTCCCAACGGCTAGTGCAATAAATGAGAGGTGACTTTCCTTTGCCAATGCTTACCAATATGGAAGAATGTTGAAATGGAAAAGCAGATGTTTGATTTGGAGAATACTACTGTAATAAGTTTTTGTTGCCCATCTGACATTGAAGACTCTGGGCTGTACGACAGAGGCAGAAGCAGCTGGTTGATTTGTGGAAAAATAGGACCAATTTACTAATTTAGTGGGCTGTGGATGTAGGCTATTCAGTTGTGGAGTTTGACTGTTCTTCTTTAATTCTAACATTCTTCCTCAAACTACAATGAGTGGAATGAATTGCGAGTTTGCCCCTTAATTCTTTAAAGGTTGGCTTGGCTAGAGGTTTCGTGAAAATATCTACTAATTTTAAGTTGGAAGGAACATAACAAGTTAATAGGGATCTGGAGGAGACTTTCTCTTGCACAAAATGGTGGTATCTAAGAATCTAAGAATGGTGGAACATAACAAGTATCTAAGAATGTGTTTCATAGTGCGCATGTCCTTCACTTTTGGATTCTAGAGTTGTTGACACACTTTGTTGACTACGTAGGTGATATCGGGTCTAGTAAAAGTAAGATGTTGTAGGGAGCCCACAATGCTTCTATATTCAGTTACATTGACTGGGTAATTGTCATGTAAAGCCTTAGATGGGGAGGTAGCCATAGGAGTGCAATACTGTGAGGCTTCTAGCATTTGTGCTTTTGTAAGAATTTCCTTAGCATACTTTTCTTGGCTCAACATGATTCCTGTGGTTGTTGGATGAACTTCAATGCCGAGAAAGTAATGGAGGTTTCTAAGGTCTTTGAGAGCAAATTCAGAGCTTAGTTGCTGTGTAAGTTTTTCCATGAGTGTGTTGCTATTACGTGTGAGATCAATATCATCTATATAGACAAGCATAATTGTGAGTACAGAGTCACATTTGCATAGAAATAAAGAAAATCTTAAGCATAAAAAGCCAATATATAAGAGAAAGTGAGAGAGTCTTTCAAACCATGATCTAGAGACCTGTTTTAAGCCATACAAAGATTTTTGAGTTTGCACATGTGATGTGGTAGTTGTGGATGGGTGAATCCTAGGGCAACAGCCATGAATACTTCTTCCTTGAGGTGACCATGGAGGAATATGTTTTTAACGTCCAGTTTTCTTTATGTCCATCCAAAAGTTACAGCCAATGCTAGTGTAAGGTGAATTGTAGTTGGTTTCACCACGAGGCGGAAGGTTTTGTCATAGTCAATGCCTTCCCCTTGTGAATATTCTTGAGCTACCAATCGGGCTTTAAAATGTTAAATGGTGCCATCTTTTTTTAATTTGGTCTTGAATATCCACTTTGATCGCACAATATTTGTGTTGGTTTGGTCTTGGTACATGCTCCCATGTGTTGTTCTTCTCGAGGGCTTACCTTTCTTCCTCCATTATTGTTTTCCAATGAGGTATACGCAAGGCAGTTTTATAGCTTCGTGGTTCTACTTTCAGATCTGTAGCAATAAAGGCTTTTGGTTTTCTGTTATTATTTTTTTTAATCTTTTGTACTTTTTGGTGTAAGCTTGGATTCAAGTTGGGGTTGATGCTCAGTTTTCTTCTTGTGATTATGATGTGATCCAACTGCTTGTTTTGTAAGTTGTTATCTAGTGTCCCTTCTGGATATGTTGTTTGACACCTGCATCAATTGGTGGCAAGTCAACAAACAAGTATTTTCCAATAACTGGTAAGTTTGATACCTGCGTAAGAGAGAGTGACTGTGATGTTTCCACTGATTTTGGGGCTGCATCATGTTGTGAAGGTAGCTGTTGAGCGAGGATCACGGGACTGTGCTGATTGTTATTTTCACGAGCATTTTTTGTTGCTGCCGGTAAGAAAAAATCTTAACAGAGTTGCACTATTGCTGTTAGCAATATTTTCTGCTACTGTAGGTTGAGATATAATACCATTTTTTGTTGCTGCAAGTAATGGTAAATTAAAACAGAGTTGCTTAACTTCATTGTTTGATGTTGGTGTACTATTTTCTACTGTACTAGGTTGAGAAAATATTGTTGTAACAATATGTTCTGATGCTGGTGTAGTATTTCCTGCTGCTGTAACAACATTTCCTACTGTTGTATTTTGAAAAACTACTGTTGTACAAGTATTTGCTGCTGCAGATGCAGTATTTCCTGGTGCTGTAATAATATTTTCTGCTACTACTGCAGTATTTCCTGCTGTTGTAACAATATTTTCTACTACTGTAGGTTGAGATATATCAACATTTTCTTGAAGAATTGAGTTTTCTTTGTAGTTTTCTGCATCTTGTGCCCATTGAAGATTAAAAGTGTTGCCATTTTGTGATCCTTTAAATTCATCAGAGGAAGAGTTTTTCACCCTGATTTCTATTGCCAACTGCGCCTCAGCACAACCCCTCGTTTGTATAGTTTTTACGTACTTTGTTTCTTCTACTGTTTTGGATGTTGCTTTCCTCCAATGCTCTGTTTTATTGAGTTCATTTCCTATGCTTAATTTAGCGTAGAAACAGAATCGATTGCCTATTTGTTTCTTTTCTTTAAGATGAGTTGTAGCTAAGCCCCCTCTTGGGTAGTTGGTGATGAATGTATTGTGTTGAACTTTGCTGCAACTGAATCTGTGAAATGAAGTATGCTTTATTCTTGTTCCTTTCTTTTTGAACTACTGTAATCGTGAGCTTCCCAGTTGGCCGCCGGTAGCTCTAGATAGCTAGTACTCTTGCTGACAGGTAAAGTATTAGTCGATTCCAGAAGAGAGGATATAGAAGATGTGATTGAACCTCACATCGTAGATACATTTGACATAATGAGGAAGCTATAAGACAATAGGTGGTTGGAAAGACCTTGAAACTTGAAGTTAGACATAACTAGGCTTCATACACTAGTATATTATGCTCGACGGAGTGAATATGCAGAACAACTTGTCTACAGAATAGGGCAGTTCATCCCTAGATGATGCTACAGCATCGTGACGCATAATTGCATTAATCAACACCAACTACCCTGTTTTAATATCGCCAGTCTGTTATACAGAATTTTTGCTATATCCTTTTCTACAAAACCATTCAAAGTGATTTTTACCCCTCCCACCTTTCTTCTTCTGCTCAATATATACTTGTTAACTGATAAGAGTATAGTAGTGAGATTTCTGGCATAACAATCCCTGTGGAGACGATATCTTGGAATACTTCCTCTTTATTACTTGATCGATTGCTTATACTTAAGCATTCCTTGTCTTTATTTTTAGTATTGTTTTGCATTGCTGAAGCATACTTATCGCACTTCTGTGATGACAATAAGTTTTTGGCGCCGTTTCCAGACATTGTTATTTTGCTGTGTACCTCATTGTCTTAAGATTGTCTTTCAGTTAATCAGTTATTTATGTTGAGTACCCTTTATGTTTCAATAGTTTGATCAATAACATTTCACTCACCTGCTTGTATTTTTCTTATTTTGTATGAACGAAGGAGTAGAATTCTCGTTTGATCCAGAGATAGAGAGGACATTACGTCAACGTTGAATAGCAGTTAGGAAAGTTCAAGGACTTGCCGCAACACAAGACTTCATGGAAAATCAGGAGGCACCTTTTCTCGACCCATTGACAAACTTGCCAAGGACCCATGTACCGATGAGAGAACATTAAGGACCTGCTATACAGCTAAACCAGCACAATCCAGTGCTGTTGGCGAATGACAGAGATAGAGCTATCAGGGAATACGCTGCTCCAGTCTTTAATGATTTTAATCCAGTAATTCAGACAGGATTAAACGGAGCATCAACTTTTGAACTTAAACCTGTGATGTTCCAAATGTTGCAAACAAACGGACAGTTCAGAGGATCTAAACTTGACAACCCTCACTCGCACTTGTAATCATTTCTGGTGTTGTGCAATTCATTCAGAATTCCAGAAGTTTCAGAGGAGACCCTACGATTGACATTGTTTCCTTACTCATTAAGAGATAGTGCAAAGATATGCCTGAATTCTCTTCCCCCTAGATCAATCACTAGTTGGACCGACCTCACAGAGAAATTTTTATTGAAATACTTTCCACCAACAAAGAATGCGGTGCTACGCGGTGACATAGTAACTTTCCATTAGTTCGAGAAGGAGTTTGTAGATGAAGCTTGGGAAAGATACAAAACGCTACTGAAGAATTGCCCTTATCATAATTTACCTAGTTGTGTACAAATTGAGCACTTCTACCATGGTTTAACTCCAAATTCAAGGTTAGTCCTAGATGCATCAGCTAATGGAGCACTACTGCATAAGACTTATAATGAAGCCTTTGACATTTTAGAGAGAATTTCGAGTAATAACTCCTAGTGGTCGAATGAGCGAGAACTCAGCCAACGAAAGAACACTGGAAGGAAATTGGAAATAGATGCTATAACAACGCTCAGTGCACAAGTGGCTTCAATGGTGAATATGTTGAAAACAATGAATCTAAATGTAAATCAGCCAGTTAAGGCAGTTTAGAGTTCACCAGAAATTAGCTATGTGTTATGTGGAGAGAATCATTTGTTTGAAGATTGCCCGTCAAATCCAACAGCAGTATCCTACATTGGATATAACAATTTAGAAAGAAATAACCCATATTCAAACACCTATAATACAGGATGGAGGCAGCAGCCAAACTTTTCTTGTGGAGGTCAGCAAGCTAGTAGCTGTAATCTGCCAACTATGCGACCACAAGTCCCTCCCAAATTCATGAACACTACTTTTCCTCAGAACAATGTAGCACCAAGACCACCGCAGCAAGCTCAGCAATCTAATTGTTGGGTGTGTATGTCCTAAAACTCTAATGGCTTGTAAACACATTATATTGTTAATAAAGTTGTTATTGATGTTATTCAGTAAAGTTGTTATTGAATTTTTTATAACTCTATAAATCCAATAAACGAAGAACCCGTGGCTATTATATGAATACTTAG
>JAOANK020744417.1:0-23392 GCA_026257165.2 Telfairia occidentalis | reverse complement strand
ATAACTCTTATTTTATTAAATAAATAATTTGAATAAAATTACAAGACCACGAAGGTTTAGGGCATCAACCCCAACAGGTTGAACCACAAACTAATTGTTCATTAGAGGATTAGTGGGACTTAAGGAGCAAGAAGTAATTATAGGGGTAAAATGGTAATTATGACCCAACTATAATTACGAACAACCTGTGAAGATCGACTTACTAATCATGGTTATATCGAGTGGACAGAAATATATCTATAGTGAGGAGAGTGCAACTACGGACTTTAGTGGAGTGTCCTGATAGTTAACAAATGTTGGTTAACTGGGTTAAAGAGTTTGGCCGGTTAATCTCGGATCCTTGGAGCTCATGATCTTTAGGTCCATTAGGTCCCTTCACTAGCTCACATTGGACTAATCCTTAGAATAGTGTGGTGAAAGAATTTGAATCGTTCAAGTTATAATTGGGGCGTAAACGTTAATTATATACGATATATTTAACGTTTGATCATTTAATTATGAATTAAATAATAAGGAGAGTTAATAATATATAAATATGATTTAAATATTAGATATATATGAATATGGATTCATATTCAAGTATTCGGATTACGAAATGTTGGGATTATGAAGTGTTATAAAATGAATTAGACATTTAAAATCTATAACAAAGATAATTGCATGCTCACTTAAGATAAACCTGTGCAACTCAACTTGTTTTAATAGTTAAAATAGGTCGATATCTTGTAAAACTTTGTTTACAAAACTCACCCGGCGAGATCCTATCTAAGGTTGAAGGTACTTAAGTTGATAGTTTACATAACACCTACTACCTAGGGATCAAACCGACGTCTGAGTTATGTTAACCTGATTTTATGAGCATGGGTTGTGTGAGGTAATAAATGGTTTATCACTTAGACATCGTAGGTTAAAATCCAGTATAAACGTTATGCTCATACTAATCACCTAGACTTAGGTTGTATTTTATTACTTGGAATATACCTAACTAAAAGAATACCCAAAAATCGTATAGAACACCTCAGAGGGAGAAAAACAGTATATACGATATATTGTTTTTAGCTCTCACGTCTCTAAAAGTTCACATTGTGAGATTCATGTTGAGCTTCTTGTCGTTTTTAGTCGACGACTCCATTCGAAAAGTGTTTGCATGAGTCAATAACAAGGTGAATAGGGGAAGTAGTTCATAGTAAGTAGGTGAAGGGTATATGTCAACACGTCTAGTAACTTTCTAAAAGAGAGTTATTATACCTATAATATTGACTATTTGACTGTCGTTAAGATGTTATAAAATAAGAATAATCTGTTGATATATTGAGATTAATATGTTTGCATGCTTTATATTAGTATGTCATACTGATCTAAATATGATATCTATACATGATTAAATCAAGAGTGAAAAGCAGAACAAGCAGCAGGTTGAAGTAAAAGAGAAATATGCAGAACAATCTGGTAGCATCTGGCGCATGGAATGCTACAGAATAGCAGCAAACAGAATATTCTCAAATTCAATGTTGTACAAATACTTTTCTGTGGAACACAGGTGACGTCGTAGAAAGGCGCATTTGGGGTATTCTAACACGCATGAACTCAAGAGTGCATGATGGACATTTCTCAGTTTGGTGCTATTTTAGGGCAAATGAGGGCACATAAATTAGCGCACAGGAAAAAGTAAGAAGAAGGAGGAAGAAATTCCTCACGAAAGAAGAAATACCTCATAGCTGAGCTTCTGCTATCATCTGTGCCTTAGCATCCTTTTATTTCTGCCATGGTTCTATTCTTGTACTGTTTAACCGTTCATGCTGTAATTGTGTTTTTTCTGTATTTAGACATCTTTAGTAAACAACAATTCACTCGCATTAACATGAGTTGTAGCTAATTTCTTCATGGGTAGTTGGTGGTGGGTGAGTTAAGCTAAAACTTTGCTGTAGCTAAATCTAGAAAATGAGGAGTGTTTTACTCGTGTTCTTTTCTTATTGCATTGTTGTAGTCGTGAACTCCCCAGTTTTCCACCGGTAGTTCTAGCTAATTATTGTCCTTGCTGACAAGCAAGGTGGTAGTCGAAACCAACTGAAAAGATATAATAGTCGTGATAGAACCTCACCTCGTAGACTCATTAGACATAATGAAGAAGCTGTAAGAGTAAAAAGTGTAACGTAAAGAAATATTGAATCTAATGTTAGACATAAATAAGATTCATATTTTAGTATATTACGTTCGACGGAGTGAGTATATAGAACAAGCCTTTCTATGGAGTAAAATGTCTCATTTCCAAACAATGTTGCAGTATTGTGTCGCTTAGCAAAGCTAAATACCATCAACTACCCCTTTTTGAAATTGTTTGATTAGTAGATAGAGAAGTGTCGATTCCTTTTATACTGAACTCAACTGAAATGATTATTTTCCCCCTCCCCTTCTTCTCATGCTCAACACATCATGTAGGTTAGCTTATTAATTGTTAAGATTTGGGTAAGTGAGAGTCAATGATAACAACAGTTCATGTGGATCGATATTCTAGAATACTCCAGTATTACTTGTATGATTGCTTTGACTTGAGCATTCTTTGTGTTCATTTTTAGTATTATTCTACTTTGTTGAAGCATATTCGTCGCATTCCTGTTAAGACAACAAGTTTTTGGGATCGTTGACAGGATTCTTTTATCTTTGCATCTCATTGGCTTGAAACTTCGTTTTAGTTAATTACATATGTGTGTTGACATCCCTCTATCTTTCAATAGTTTGATCAATAATATTCTATCTTGCAGCATTATTTTTAGAATAGTTAGTGCATGAACATAGAAGGAATAGAATTTATGTTTGATCCAGAGATAGTGAGAACTTTGCACCAACGCCCTCGAGCAGTTAGGCAAGCTCAAGGTTTTGCCGCAACACAAGAATTCATGGAGAATCGGAACGCACCTTTTTAGACTCGTTGGTGAACATGCCAAGGAATCGTCGACAAGTTGTGGAAAATGGACAAAGATTAGCTCAGCAATTAAATCAGCACAATCCTATGTTGTTGGCAAATGACAGGGAAAGAGTTATCAGAGAGTATGCCGCACCAATTTTCAATGATTTCAATCCAGTAATTCAGACAGGATTGAGTGGAGCTCCAACTTTTGAACTCAAACCAGTTATGTTTCAAATGTTGCAAACGAATGGGCAGTTTGGAGGATGTAAACTGGACAACCCTCATTCACATTTGCAATCATTTCTGGCCTTGTGTAATTCATTCTGAATCTCAAGAGTATCGGAGGAGACTTTACGTTTAACATTATTTGCTAAGAGACAGTGCAAAAATCTGGTTAAATTCACTCCCACCCGAATCAATCACAAGTTGGACAGATCTCACTGAGAGGTTTTTGTTGAAATACTTTCCACCAACGAAGAATGCGGCACTGCGTGGTGACATAGTAACATTTCACCAATTCGAAAATGAATTTGTGGATGAAGCGTGAGAAGGTACAAGACGCTGTTGAAAAATTGTCCTCATCATAATTTACCCAGTTGTGTACAAATTGAGCACTTCTACCATGAATTAACGCCAAACTCGCGATTGGTTCTTGATGCGTCAGCCAGCGGAGCATTGTTGCAGAAAACATATAACGAAGCTTTTGATATCGTAGAGAGAATTTCTAGTAACAACTCTCAGTTGTCTAATGAGAGGGAGCTCAGTCAAAGGAAGAACACTGGAGGAAAAATAGAAATGGATGTAATAACAACGCTAAGTGCACAAGTAGCTTCAATGGCTACTATGATGAAAACTATGAATCTAGAAACCAATCAACAAGTTAAAGCAGTTCAAAGTTCTTCGGAGATTAGTTCTGTATTCTGTGGAGATAATCATATGTTTAAAGATTGCCCATCGAATTCAGCATCAATGTGTTATATTGAACATAACAATCAAGGGGAAAATAACTCATACTCGAACACCTACAATCTAAGATGGAGGTAGCACCCAAACTTTTCTTGGGGAAGTCAACAAGCCAGCAATAGTAATGTGCCAGCTATGCCACTATAAGTTCCTCCAGGATTTCTGAACACCACATTTCAGCAGAATAATGCAGCACCAAAAGTACCACAATAATCACATCAATCTAATAGTTTGAAAAGTTTCATGAAAGAATACAGCACAAGAAATGATGCACTAATGCAAAGTCAAGTAGCAATTGTGGAGAATTTAGAAGTGCAAGTGGGGCAATTAGCAATTGAGTTTCGCAATAGACCCACTGGTACATTACCCAATAACACTGAAACACCAAAGAACAATGCAAAGCCATTATGTTAAGAAGTGGAAAGGAGTTATCAAATGAAGAGAACGTAGTATAGAAAGAGCCATAAGAGAATGCGCAACAGAAAATCTTTGATCTGACAAGAAAAGAGAACAAGAAGTTACAAAAGAGAGAAGCGCCAGCAAAGAAAGAGCCAAAAATAACGACCTTACCCAAGACACTACCCCCACCATCGTTTCCTCAAAGATTGTGAAAAAAGAATGATGAACTACAGTTCAGGAAATTCTTAGATGTGCTAAAACAATTGCACATAAACATTCCGTTAGTAGAGGCCTTGGAATAGATGCCTAGTTATGTTAAGTTTTTAAATGATATATTAACAAAGAAGATGAGACTAGGTGAGTTCGAAACAGTGGCCTTAACGGGTGAATGTAGTGCCATCTTATCAAGCAAGATCCTAAAGAAGATGAAAGACCTTGGAAGTTTTAGCATCCCATGCTCTATTCGAGGACAATATGTGGGCAAAACGTTGTGTAATCAAGAGCAAGCATCAATTTGATGCCCCTCTCTATTTTTAAGTAGTTAGGAATAGGCGAAGCACGACCCACTACAGTCATGCTACAGCTTGCTGACCGCTCCATGACACATCCAGAGGGAAAAATAAAAGATGTCTTAGTCAAAGTAGACACCTTCATCTTTCCAATTGATTTCATTATATTGGATTACGAAGCTGACAGCGATGTTCCTATTATCTTGGGGATACCATTCTTAGCAATAGGGAGAACATTAATTGAAGTACATAAGGGTATTTTGACAATGCGAGTAAATGACCACCAAGTCACATTCAATGTGCTTAATGCTCTTAAGTATCTGGACAATATTGTGGAATGTTCAATGATACAAGAGTTGGATATGAATCAAAAGGAAAACAAGTATAGAAGTTGAAGATGACTCAGAGGTGCAACAGTTATGCAGTATTCTTGCTGCAGCACCAACTGAAGAACAATTATACAACCAGCTGACCGAGGTAATTGATTTGACTGAGAGGAGAGATAGACCAATAAAATCCTCATTTGATGAAGCTCCAATACTGGAGAAAAAACTCTTACCCTCTAGTCTTAAATATGCTTACTTAGATGATGATCATAAATTGCCTGTTATTATTTCTTCAACTTTGAGCACTTAATATGAGGTATTGTTGCAATAGATTTGCGTCAGCATTGCAGAGCATTGGGATGGACACTAGCTAATATTCCTGGGATAAGCCCAACAATATGCATGCATAATATTAGATTAAAAGATGATGTAAAGAAGTGCGCGTGGAAGCCCAGCGTCACCTAAACCCTATAATGAAAGAAGTAGTAAAGAAGGAGATAATAAAGTGGTTATATGCTGGATTAATATACCCTAGATCTAACAGTGATTGAATTAGTCTAGTTCAGTGTGTACCTAAGAAAGGCGGGATGACCGTGATAACCAATGAGAAGAATGAAATCATTCCTACACGTATTGTGACTGGATGGAGAGTGTGTATGGACTATAAAAAGCTCAATAAAGCGACGAAGAAATACCACTTTCCTTTACCTTTCATTGATCAGATGTTAGATCAATTAGCTGGACAGTAGTACTACTATTTCCTAGATGGCTATTTAGGTATAATCAAATTGCTATTGATCCAAAATAGCAAGAAATAACCTATGGAACATTTGCGTTCAGGAGAATGTCATTTGGCTTGTGCAATGCGCCAGCAACATTTCAAAGGTGCATGATGGCAATTTTTTCCTACTTAATAGAGGAAACAGTAGAGGTGGATGAAATTTTAATTTTTGGGAAATCATTTGAAAACTGCTTGTACAACTTGGAGAAAGTATTGGAACATTGTGAGCAGAACAACCTCATTCAGAATTGGGAGAAGTGTCACTATATGGTGTAAGAGGGGATTATTCTAGGTCACAAGATATCTCACGCTGGAATCAAAGTAGATCAGGTTAAGATTGAATTCATTGACAAGCTACCTGTGCCAACTTTTATTAAACAAGTTCAAAATTTCTTGGGACATGTAGGCTTCTACAGGAGATTCGTCAAAGACTTCTCTAAAATTGCTAAATCGTTATGCATGTTGCTGGAGCAGAATAAAGAATTTGTCTTGTCAAAAGAATGTAATCAGGCATTCACATTGCTGAAGCATAAATTGATCACTGCGCCATATTATTAAAGGACCAATGTGGACCAAACCATTCGAGCTTATGTGCGATGCTAGTGATTGGGTAGTAGGAGCAGTATTGGACAGAATCATGAGCGAATAATTCACAATTTATTATGCTAGCAAGACATTAACGGAGGTACAATGCAATTATTCAACGACGGAGAAGGAGATATTGGCGGTAGTGTTTGCCTTTGATAAATTCAGACCTTACCTTATTGGGACAAAAGTCTTTGTGCATACAGATCATGTGGCAATAAGTCAGTTAATGGTGAAACGCGATGCTAAACCATGGTTGATCAGATGGATTCTATTACTGTAAGAATTTGATCTAGAAGTAGTTGATCGAAAAGGCGTGAAAAATCAAGTGGCTGACCATCTGTCAAGAATGAATGAGAACAAAGAGAATGAAAAATTCAGCCAAGTAAAGGAGCGATTTTCAGATGAAGCTATCCTGCCGTACGTGCAAAACTAGCACCATGGTACGCTGATATAGTCAACTACCTAATGAGCAGAGTTATTCCGGATGACTTAAAGGGATCAATTGAGAAGAGGTTCTTAGCACAAACTAAGAAGTTCTTTGAGATGAACCATTTTTGTATCACTTAAAAGCTGACTCGATTTTGCGAAGATGAGCTAGGGAAGATGAAATCAAGAAAATTTTGTGGCACTGTCATGCATCACCATACTGCAGGCACCATGGAGGAAAAAAGAGAGCAGCAAAAGTACTTCAATCGGGGTACTATTGGCCAGTAATTTTCAAGGATGCCCATGAATTTGCTCAAGTGTGTGATCGATGTCAACGTAGTGGGAATATTTCAAGGAACAACGAAATGCCTCTCAACAATATACTCGAAGTGGAGTTGTTCGATGTGTGCGGAATAGAGTTGATGGGCCCACTCCCTCCATCTCAAGGGCATGTCTATATTCTGCTAGCAGTCGACTATGTTTCAAAGTGGGTTAAAGCGATATCATGCACCTACAATGATGCAAGAACATTCGAAAGACTTGTAAGGAGGAATATCTTCACAAGATTTGGAACTCTTAGACCACTGATTAGTGATGAAGGCACGCACTTCGTTAATAGAATAATGAGAAAACTCCTCTGAAAGTACAATGTCTAGCATAAAGTTGCGACCGCATATCACCCACAAATAAATGGCTAGGCAGAAATCTCTAATAGAGAAATTAAAGCAATCTTGGAAAAAACAGTGAACATGAATAGAAAAGATTGGTCCATGATATTAGATGAAGCCTTGTGGGTGTATCGAACAACCTTTAAAATGCCAGTACAATTGTTTCTATACAAGCTCGTTCTTGGAAAAGATGCCATTTGTCTGTTGAGTTAGAACACAAGGTGTTGTGGGCATTAAAAAAATGAATTTAAGTATGGATGAAGCTAGACAAGCAAGGATGTTGCAAGTACATGAGTTGGAGGAGATGAGGATGGAGTGCTATGAAAATGCCCGAATTTACAAGGAAAAGACGAAGAAATGGCACGAAAAGAAATTGTGGTCACATTGCTTTGTAGAAGGGAACCTAGTCCTCTTATTCAGTTCTTGGTTGAAATTTTTCCTAGGAAATCTCAAGTCAAGATGGTCTGGGCCGTTTGTGATCAAGCAAGTATTCCCTCATGGGGCAATGCTTTTATTTGATGAAAAAACCAACAAGGAATTCAAAGTCAATGGGCAGCGTGTAAAGCCATACTATAGTGAAAATTTCTTTAGGGAAACAACCACCATCGATTTTCAGAGCTAGAAAGAAAGTAGATGCCTACTGCCGCTATCGCAATAGAGACAATTTTTGCGGCTTAAACTCAGTTCTTTAATTTCGTTCAATTTTCCTTTCTGTTGTTATTTCTTTTTGTGCTAACTTTCATTTTCTTTCCTTTACTTGGTAAATTAACATAGCAGAATTTCAGAAAGAGCTTGCATTAAGAAAATAGAGATTTAAAAGTGTAAAACTGGATTGGACATCGATGAGGTGTTATAGCAGAATGAAGGCCAGTTGGAAGCAGTAAGATGACGCGTGGAAGCAAGGTGTTGCAAATGTAATATTTGGGGAATTTCTGTAAAATGGGTAGAACACATGAAATTAAATTTTCGCCAACGGTAAAAAATGTTCTCCCTCTTGGCATTCCATTTTTCTGAAATTTCAAAAGAAAAATCCCAATAGTACAATTAGTCAGCCTCTATTTAATCTGCACTGTGCTACCCCCTCCATAATTTCTATCCTATTTTTGAATTCCACTTCCGTGCTTTGGTTGTGCTTTGTGTGTTGCAGAGATTGAAATCCAGCAAAAGGAGAAGAACATACTGAACAAAACCCTCGCATCCTTAACAGCTTCCTCAAAATGGTATCAACAAGAAGGGAAGGAAGTAGAAAGATTCGAGCATCAGGAAGAACATGAGTGGCATGCAAATCCACTAGTAACAGAACGACAGTGCCTCGTCAATGATCCAACGCCATTGAAAGTGGTGTACCCAGTCAACGAATCGCCTAAAATCCAACTCCAACGCCATAGTGAGAGTCGGACCATTGAGCTGAATTTAGATGAAGATGACAGCGTTACAACTCAACAAGCTGTATATAGGGAGCCAGTTCATGACTGGTATGAAGACCCCATGGAAGAGCAAGTGAATGAACCATCAAGAGAGCTGAACAACCAACTCCCAAAACAACAGGAGGTTGAAGACAATGTGGAGGAGCAGCGTATTCAGGAAGAACCACCTCAGGTTGTGGCATCTAAAATCCTTGTGGTAGGCACCACAGATAAACAGAGAAAGATAACGAAGAAAAGATAAAGCGACGCTATGCATAGTGAGGCTGCAGAAACTTCTAGATCTTGAGAAGAATCAGAGGAACCTATTGCAGTACTGAAAACAAAGCGTTTGCAGAAGAAAGAACTGGAGAAGAAGGACAGCATCATGTCGAAGAAAAAGAAGAAAGGAAGTGACAAAGCAAGTAGGGAAAAAGCCACATTCCATCGGTACATAAACCATGTGGCCACAAAACGAGTCAAGGAGATGAAATCTAAACATTTCTTGGCAGAAAAATGAATCCTACCTGCTTCTTTTGATCTCCTATAGTACATCGGTGAAATCGTAAAAATGAACAAATGGGAGCATTTTTGCGAAAATCCACAGCTCGACTTTGCCCAGCTGGTTTAGGAGTTTTACGTCAATATCACAACAGAAGGCCAATCATCTGTGTTTGTGCGAGGTAGAAAGGTCAAATTCTCTTTAGTTGGGATTAACTCCTTTTATGGTTTCACTCGTTCAACAAATCCAATTGGACATCAATTGTGTTGTGTCCCAACCGAAGAAGAAATGAAGAAAGAATTGGTCACGGTTGGTAATGAGACAGCAGAATGGCAAGTTTCAAAATTGGGTATTTATTCCCTTCTCTCCTTCATGGTGTTGCCTCAGGTCGCCTTTTGATTATATTTCATCAAGAATCGCATCCTACCGACGATGCATGACTCCTCCATTTCAAGAGAGCAAATAATACTAGTGTATGCTATTTTGCCCAGAATTGAAATCAATATTAGGAAACTCATTGAAGTGGAGATTCGTAATTGCACCAAGAAGTGGGTAGGTAAACTTTTCTTCTTGAGGAAAATTGTTGAGTTGTGCTTGAGAGTAGATGTACCGCTCGAGGATACGAATAATACTCTGTCGGAGAAAGTTGATATTGATTGGAAAACGATAATTGCATCCAAAGGGATGTACATGCTCATGCTTTGGCGCAAGCGAAGCCCACACCAGCCAGTAATGCTACCACATCTTCTGCTGATCTCAGTAAGTTGGCTAAGACGTGTACAACTGCGGTATACACCTTGCTGGAGCCTTTGGTCGCCAAAGTTAACAAGCTTGCCAAACGTCAAAAACGATTGGTCAGATATATACGAAAGCGCGATCGAGTGTGGCACAACACCTTCGAATTGAAAAATGCTCGCCTGTCGCCCCTACCTGCTTTCAAATCCAATTCAAAGCAACCAAATGATGAGGCCTCTTCTCCAAACGAATGTTAAAGGAAGATCCTACATCTCTCTCTTCTTAATGCTCCGCTTTAGAAATGTTATCTTCCATATTGCATTTTTGTAGTCTTCATTCTTCTGTCTTTGAATTTTGTTTTTGGATGTTGTCGCTTTGTTTCAGCTTCATGCTTGTAGTACTTGTTCTCTCCAGCATTATGTTTAGGAGTAAAAGTATTTCCATGTTTTACATCTTTGTCATGCATTTCTACTTTGTAATTCTGTCTGTAACTAACTTAAAAAAAAAACTGGTCCTATTGCCTGTGTCATAATTGTCAAACTATAGCTTCCTCAGTTCAGTTTTGTGTGTTCTAAGGTCAGTTCGATGATGTTAACTCCTCTCTGCCTCCCTAAATGCGCCCACACCAAATCGCTTTCTACGACTTATAATTTACTAGCCTTATTTAGGTGTACCGAACTAACCAAAGCTGTCCAACTTTCCTTGTTTTTTTTTTAATGAAACTTAGCCAACAAAACCTCACTCACAATTTTCTACACTCATGTGTAATTTCTCAACCTATCTTCACTGTTGTATCTACCCCCTTCCTTTAGCTATTCCTCTTCCTTAACAATGACGATATTGTCTAGTTCAAGCTTGAGGGTAGTGGGCCTATTTAGAAGTATGAGTAATATACCCTTTGTAAGTAATTTTGTAAAGCAAGTGAGCTTTCCCATAGCTAGAAAAAAAAAACAAACAAAAAACAAAAATAGAGGAAAGGAGAAGGGTTTTTTGTATTGCTCATAGTTGAATATTCAGCACCTAGGAAGCGAGGATAAGCCAAAAAAAAGAGGTGATACACCCAACTCTTCTTAATGAGTAGCTCGTAGTTGGATATTCAGCTCCCACGAAGCGGGGATAAGCCAAAACAAATGTAACAAATTATACTTTTCTTCTATGTAAAAAAACAGAAAAGAAACGGGAATTCACTCAATGTTGTATCATTTATAGCACAAACCAGTCTTTAGCCCTAAATGTAGAAGTTGGGAGTTTTTGCAAGTGAATGATAGAATATTGTTGGGGGTGGAAGTCGAAGCCTCTAGAGAGGGAAAACAAAGAAACGAATGCAACTTAGTACCTAGTTAGGAGTCATAAAGAAGGCCAGTTGGATGTAAGTTAATGAGGTGAGGAGGAAGAGGGCAGCGAGGAAGTGGAGAGAATTGAGAAAACCACCTTTGAACGTTCACAGGACTTGTAAACTGAGGATGCTTAGTTGGAGACTTTTGTGTAACTGTTGTCTATTTTTGTTGAGGCCAAGCAATTATTAAAGCTTGGGGGTGTGTTAACTCTCTAAAAGAAGGTTATTATACCTCTAGTATTGAGTATTTGACTATGGTTAAGATGTTAAAAAATAAGAATAACCTGTTGATATACTAAGATTAATATATTTGCATGCTTTATATTAGTATGTCATACTGATCTAAATATGATATCTATACATTATTAAATCAGGAGCAAAAAGCAGAACAAGCAGCATGTTCCAATAAAAGAGAAATATGTGGAACGACCTGATAGCGTCTAGCGCATGGAATGCTATAACATAGCAGCAAACAGAAAATTCCCAGATTCCAGTGTTGTACGAACACTTTTCTGCCGGACAGAGGTGACGTCCTAGAGAGGTGCGATTTGAGGTATTCTCACACGCATGAACTCAGGAGGGCTTGATGGACATTTCTCAGTTTGGTGCTTTTTTAGGGCAAAGAAGGGCACATAAATTGGCACGCCGAAAAAAGCAAAAAGAAGAAGGAGAAAGAAATTCCTCTCGAAAGAAGGAAGACCTCCCAGCTTAGCTTCTACTATCATCTGCGCCTTAGCATCCTTTATTCTCGTAGTCTTTAATCCTTTTTTTATTTATGCCATTGTTTCATTTTTGTATTATTTAACCTTTCATGTAGCTGTAGTTGTGTTTTTCTGTATTTAGACATCTTTAGTAAACAACATTTCTCTTGCATTAACATGAGTTGTAGCTAATTTCTTCATGGGTAGTTGGTGGTGTCACTACAAGAAAAATGACTTTTTATAGCTTTTTGGGATAGTTTTTTTTTAATAAAAGCTATGATAAAAAAGAAAGGAAAAAAAAAGTGGTAAAAAAATTTCAGCGTGCGCATGTAAAATTTCCCAAAAAAATTTACTATAGGTGCTTAATCTGTCTTCATCACATTTCTTCCTTCTCCCCCTCGACTGGCTCATTTTTCTCTCCTGGGTCGAAAAAAATTTCTCGCGTCGCACATTTCTGCCCAAAACCCTAATTGTTTCTTTGTTAGTGTCGTCGCTGCCATCCCTACCTTCACCATCGTCGCCACTGAAAAATCAACTTTACAAAACAAGAAAGTAAAGTGCAGGCGACAACTTCAATCATGGAGTGTGATTGAGATGTCTAGAGGAAAATCCTCTAATTTTGGGGGCACAATTAGTAGTGCCATTGGGGCTCAAAAGCTAAGTATTATGATTTTCGTTCTCTAGATTTAGTTTGTGAAAAGAATGGGCATTAATTGATAGCTGGAATAGGAAAGATATTATCATTAGGCTCTTTAATTTTCTTCAATCATACTAGATTCACCACGGATTCTCTGCTCTTTAATTTTCTTTGTTGTCTTCTACTATGAATTTTGAGCTTCTTTCCTTTCTATTGTGTGATTGTTGTCATCTGCTTTACACATTTAATTTTTTGCCTGTTGTCTTTTGCTGTATCATTTGGTTGTTGAGGTGTGTGATTTGCTGTGTGATTTGGTTGCTGAATAATGTCTTATGCTTAAAGAGAATAAAAAAAAATATGAGTTAAAAGATGTTTCAAATACTTCACAATCTATTGAGTATTATTTCTATCATTCTCATCAATATATAGTACATCACGTAGAGAGCAAAAGAGAAAGAGCCAACACAGAAAATTGACTTTCTGTTTTTATAATGAAATTTCAAAAATAACTCAAGACAGTAGTAGCTAAAGGTAATAAATCTTGTAAGGAAGGTGATAACTAACTTTGGAAAGCAACTGATGTTGAAAATGACAAGATTTCTTGTAATAAAGAGGGACAATTAATCCTTGCTTTCTCAAAAAAATTTTCCAACTATGAGGGGAATTGCTAGGTTGGCTGTAGACGCTTCATTGCTGATTGAATGGCCAACGGATAGATTGATATTGGAGCCTTCTTCACGATGTTGCAGATGGTTGAATGTTGACAACAAAATTCATTGAAATAAATTCCTATTCGGTCTGCAATTTAGCTTCTATTTGATCTGTCATTTGCTTGTTTTGAGGTGGTTGTTGTCCATTTGATTATGCCTTGTCTTGTTTAGTTACTTGGCTAATTTGGGGCTAATCAGTTGCTGAATTTGGTGTTGTATCTTGTTGGTCTTTTACACTACTGTGTGATGATTTGGTTGCTCAATAATATCCAGCTTAACATGAGACTCCATTTTGTGTATATTTTTTCCAATCTTGCATGCTTCATGTATTAGGATATGAACCAAAGGAGAATTGAGATTTTTTAGTGTTTATATTGTTTGTTATGTATAATGGAGAATATATTTAGAACCTATACTACGTTTATCATGCATTTTTACATTGAATACGTACGTCAAATTTAGACCAGTTGACAATGTTTTGGCTTTCTATAATTTAATAGCACATTTCCTTTGAGATGTAGTTTTTAAAGTCAATATTTATCTTCAGTAGCAATTCCTCACACTCCATCAAGATTCAAGGAGTTCTTATAGTATGAATGTGTGGAATGCTCAAAGTTGTACTTATAAACCGAGTTTTAGAAGGAATCTTCTTTATTCGAAAATTAAAAGTTGGGCTACTGGTTAATAATGTCTGGAATCATTTGTGTAAGTTGTAGTTAGATGTTTTTCAATTTTTTGGGCATGATTCTGTGCTATTATCGTTGAACCATATTGGAACCATTTGCTTTTGTGAATTTATGCTAGGTTGAATCAAGCTACTTTTTGACACACTTAAAGTTATTAAGGAAACTCTCCAAACATATTTGAACTTGGTGAATTTATAGAGTTTGGAAAGATTTTACGATTTTTTATCCTAGTAGTAAAGGTTAAATGTGTTTAACTCCAATGAATTGAACCATTGTATCGGTAGGCCAAAGATTTTAACGTAGAATACCATATTTTAGGCATTAATTCTTTTGTCAGATAAGAAGATATTTTTTTCTTTATTTTATTTCTTTTACTCCTAAAGTCGAAAGACTTTGAATTATTATTGATTTTATTATTGCTCATAAGTCCTAATATCAACAATTGTTCAATTATTCCTCATTTTCATTAATTGTAACCCATATTTTTTTTTTAATAAGAAATGAGAATATGTATATCAATTGTAACTCATCTTTGTTCTCGCATTCTAAACTATCTCTATTGATATCTTCACTAAATATTAATATAGTTATTCCTCATTTTGCAATAGTTAGGTTATTATTTAGTTCTTTATCTAAAGATCTTAATTTTATATATTTACATCGTTGACGGTTAGACACACCAAGGTTATTTGGAACTTTGGGCTTTATCTTGAATTTACTTGAGCATGAAGGTGCTAAACGAGCCAACATGGAAAGATGTAGTTCGTTTGTAACAATTACATTATCAGGGATAATTAATTTTGGCTAATTTGATTGAAGAATTTTACCTTCCTCAGTATCAAGACAATGTTTCACTCAAGAGTTAGTAATGTGTTTTATTCTGTTTCATTTTCTCCGCCATGTAGAATGCAATCACACCTACTTTCGGTGAAAGTTCCACATGCATCCAACCAATTTTAGGTAATTAATAAATTGTTCTAACATTAGATGGAATACATGGATGAGCAGATGCTTGAACATGTGTCTCTAGTTTATTAGTCTAGACCTTTGTTTTTCTTTTTTCCATTGTTCATACCTTCTGCATCAATTTGAAAACTCTCTACCTCCTTATACTCTACTTCTGTTGACTAGTTTGTTATTTCAGCTGATTTCAAGACTTATCTAAGCTTCTAGAGAAGAATTCTGCTTGTTTCATATTGCGTAGACCTAGATGCTTTACAAGAATTTATGACAAAAGGTAGTTGACCATTGCCCTTTTAACTTTGGAATGATTCAAATTTTCATTTTTCTGTTTTTGTGTGGTATAGAAAAGGGCAACTGTATGAAACTTGCCCTGTCTTCCTTCCAAGTTATGAAATAGTTGGATGTTATGAATTTCAATCTTCTACAACATCAATTCAGTTCTAGGATGTAAGATTTTAGTATTTCTCATCCCATCGCTTAAAAATTTGAGCTTGGTGTAATACATATTACTTCAATTTTCCTCAACTCTTTTCATTACTTTGGGTAAAATTTGGATTTATCTTGAATCTTCATGTCTAGAAATTGGGTAAATGCAATGTTTATGTGCATATCCAGAACTTCAAAATCCTAGACAAAGAATTTTTGTTTCATGTTTGAAAATTTTAATGTAAGAACTATAATTGAAGCCTTTGAGCAACATAAAATTTTGAAAATTTTAAACTTATCGTCTTCTTCTTATGATGTCATTGTCACTACTAAATGCTTTTAGATGGTAAGAATCAAAGAAACTGACCATGATTCTGTATTATTTTCAACATCTTCCAAACTTTACACCATGTTCAAGTTGTAAGCTCTACAACATTTTTTCTAATATTTAATGTCAAAATTTTATTGGTACTTTTCTTGATACAGATTCTAGTTTCTTTTTTTTTTTACATTTCCTACCCCATTGATCTACATGTTTTTCCTACATTGGCTACTCATTTCTAGCTAAAAGACGAGCACCAGGGTGTTTTAGCTTCTTATTATCATTATTTCTACTTGTTGTGCTGTGTTGGAGTTTTGTTAATTTGTATTTGCTTGTTAACATTCAGTATATGAGTTGAGGAAAGGATTGTCGATCTTGTAAGTTATTTTTATTATTTTAGCTGTGAACATCATGCTATAGTATAACTTTATTTGATGTGTGACTTAATGCACGTATGGCCGACCTAATTATCATTACTTAACTTTATATATTGTACTTAATAGCCTTTACTAGGTTAAGTTATTTCTATTACCATTATCGACAATTTATGATTTTAAACTAAGCTCACACGCTTATAATATTATTGGCTTTAGTGGCAATTACTTAAAATTATTCTCGTCTCTTTTTGGTTAAAATTTTGAAAGGTGGCTCGAGTTGTGCAGCAAGATTTACTAAAACCATGAGAGCTCCAGTTAGTGGTGTATAATTTTTATATCAAGAGGTAACACCTTTGTAAACACATTTCTTCTTAAACGTAAATAGTTGAACCTTAACTTATGTGGTGATTGGTTGTTTTTTCCTCTACTTGTTAATTTATGAGCAATATAAAGTGAATCCTAACATGCAAACTTGAAGAAGTAACTTCTCTATACTGCTTTGAATCAATTTGGATTCATAGAAAGCATTGTGAAATTAATGTAAATAAGGTAGAAAATAAGTTATGTGCAGAATATATCACCTATTATAATGGCTTTAATAGGCCTCCATATAATAGGTGCCTTCCTACTCACGTTCTTATATTGTTGTCAATTTTGGGAGAAACTGTTTTACTTCATGTACTTTCCTGAGTAATTTTGACACGTGCTTCACTTGCATAAATGCATGTAATGCATTCTTCATTTGGTAGCATATTTTTTTATTAGAAGAATGCTTATTTTTTTATTTGCTCCCCAAAATATATTAAGAATATAAGAGCATTTCAACAATTGTTTTCCACTCGATTGATATTAGTTTATTAGTTTATAGTTGTTTATGAATGTTGTTGCTTCATACTTGGTCTCAATTCTGCCAAATTTTCTTAGTTCTAACAGCTTTTAGATCACCTCTGGTTTTCTGAGGAAGAAGGATGACCAAAATAGGGGGACTCTTTATAGAAATTGTATATTATGGAAACATCGATTCTTAGATTGTTTTTAAGTTCTAGTTTGCTTTTGAGTTGAAACGAAAGTGGTTAGTTTTATTATTATTAGATTATTTACTAGCCAGGTTATAATTAGGAATTAGATTATTTGAAACTATTTGGTATCTTTTCTCTGATCTTAGATAATTATATGTTTGTCTCAGTAAAGAGGATACTCACATCTTAAGAGTAATGTAAAGGAAGACTAAACATCTAGGTTCTTTTAAAGGATTTGCACAAGGTATGCTCTCTTTGAACATCTCTTCTATAAAATCTTCTATCAAATTTTTTTAGTTTGTTTTATTTTTTAATTTGTGTTTTTGTTTTAGTGGGTAAATGAAAATTATGTATTGAGTTTGAGATATATATATATATGGAGAATAGTAGCCAAACTGTCATCCAACCAACAAAATTTGTATGTTATTTTGTTACGATCAATATTTTTTTCTCTACCTCTAAACTCAAACTCTTGCCTTGGAAAGGAAAGTTACAGACACTAGCTAATACCAATGGCTAGTCAAAAAAAATAAAAGGAATGGCCTAAATTTAAGAGAAATATAAAAAGAACAATATTGCAGAAAGATACCCAAATAAATTAAAAAATACAACAGAGATAAACCAGAGAAGAAACAAAGAGGAGACAGCCTGTCAAGGAGATATTTGTGAAGTTGTCTTCATTGAGTTCTCTGAAATGAGAGGCTGATAGGAGAAGGGAGTAAAATCAAGAATTTTACACTCTTGGCCTTAACTTTGATTCTATTTTAGAGAGGTACAACAGGTTGACTTGAGGTGCAGTAAAAAAATCATTACTGATGTGATTTCTTCCTTGTACTGTTGCGAATTCTTCCTTACTGCTGCAATTTTGGTAAGTTGAAAAGGGAATTTTACACTAAGCAAGTAGGATTGCTTGCTTTTTTGATGTGATGAAGATGTATTAATTGCATGCTTATCTCTTGTTTTATGGTTATAAGCATTTTAGGCCTTTATTTGAAAAAGAAGAGGAAATAAGAACTTAAGTAGAGGATGGTAAACATAAAATAAGAATTATTTTATCTACTGCAGTTCTAAATTGAACTAAAATTTTTGTACCTGATTTATTTTTTGTGATTAGGTTTTTGCTTCAAGTAGACTACATTTTAGAACTTTAAAAGAATAATCAGTTCATTTTGTGTAGTTGTAAATTAGATATGAATTTTTATGTTGTATGTTGAATTAAATAACAATTTTGAAATTCTTCGTGCATTCTATATTATATGAAATTATGATTCTTTTATATAATGTTAAGAACTTATTTATTACTTTTAGTGTAAACTCACCCACAATAGTAAAAATTCAAAAATATTCCTTTGTATTCTTTATAAATTTTTGGAAAATGATTGTGTGGAGCTTTCGAGTTTTGTCTTTATTCTCTTGATTGGGGAATGATTATTTATAAATTACATATATTTTTTTAATTTTTATAGGTGAATGAAATGATGATGATATGTGTCCATCTCTCAAACTTTTGAACCATATGTGCGTTATTGAATTGAACATGTAAATTTTTTATTTGTGCAGTTTTTTTATCTTTAAATTTACTTGGACTTTTGATTTGAACTCTTGATGTAGTACGTAAAAGAGATTATATGAACTTCTTTTGAGATTATATATAACACTTATTGTCTATAAAATTATATTTAGTACATGTTCATTATTTATGTTTATAGTTATAAGTAGATATGCCTAGAAAAGTATATTAAATTTAATTTTACGAAATAATTTAAAATAGTTTGGTACATTTATAAAATGTCTTAAATTGTGGTTCAATAACATCATCCAAATTTACTATAATATTTGAAAATTGCTATAAATAAAAATAATTTTTAAAAATTGTGTTAATTTTTATATAGCTTGTTTTCAAAGTTATGAAAATTTATTATAGCATTTTTAGTATATTATGAAATTGTCAAATAATTGAAATGTTGCAAGATTTTATAGCATTTAAAATAACTTTAAAAAAATTCTATAAGAAGTCAAGTACTTTTCATGACATCGCCTACACAACATTTGCAAAAATGTTACGAAATGTTTATAATAGCATTTATTATATGCTATGGAATGTCTATGACAACATGATTTAAACGCTATCAAAATGGTTTTATAGCATTTGTTTATAGCTATAAAAAGTTTAACATAGCGTTTTTCATGAAGCTGTGAAATGTTTTCATAGTAATGAAGTTATGTCATAGAAGATAGACATTTCATAGCATTTTTCATAGCATTAGAAAAATGATATAAAAAGTCAAAGACTTTCAATAACATCGCCTAACACGGTGTAACGAAAATGCTATGGAAAGTCTACAATAGCATTTTTCGATTTCTATCGTATGTGATATTTGTTGTAGTGTGGGTGAGTTAAGCTAAAACTTTGTTGTAGCTAAATTTGGAAAATGAGGAGTGTTTTACTCATGTTCTTTTCTTCTTGACTTATTGTAGTCGTGAACTCCCCAGTTAGCCACCGATAGTTCTAGCTAGCGAGTGTCCTTGTTGACAGGCGAGGTGGTAGTCGAAACCAGCTAAAAAGATACAGTAGTTGTGATTGAACCTCCTATCGTAGACTCATTAGACATAAGGAAGAAGCTATAAGACTAAAAAGGGTAACATAAAGAAATAATGAATATGATGTTAGACATAAAATTTTAGTATATTATGCTCGACACAGTGAGTATACGAAACAAGCCTGTCTACAGAGTAAAATGCTTCATTCCCAGACAATGGTGAAACATTGTGTCGCTTAGCAAAGCTAAACACCATCAACTACCCCTTTTTGCAATTGTTTGATTAGTAGATTGAGAAGTGTCGATTCCTTTTATACCGAACTCAACTGAAATGATTGTTTTCCCCCTCCCCTTCTTCTCATGCTCAACACATCGTGTAGGTCAGCTTATTAATTGTTAAGATTTGGGTAAGTGAGAGTCTTTGATAACAACAGTCCCTGTGGATCGATATCCTGAAATACTCCAACATTACATGTACGGTTGCTAATACTTGAGGATTCTTTGTCTTCATTTTTAGTATTATTCTGCTTTGCTGAAGCATATTCGTCGCATTCCTATGACTACAACAATGTCCTACAGTATTTTCCATTAGGTCACATCGTGAGATTCCTATGTTGCACCAGCTTGACGTAACAATAGGCTCCTATCAAGTCGGAGGGTTTGTAACATGGGATTTGGAACATCGTGAACTCCAGAAATGGATAGGGTTTCTTAGGTCTGTTTTCAACATTGTCTTTCCTTCGAAAGCATGTTTGATTCTGATCTCTGAAATCTAAAAATGGAGGGTCTACACTTACAAGATCTATTAAATGTTAGTAAACTCTTGACCAAATTAATGATAACTAAATACTAAAGGAATAAAAGTTATTTGGTATTAGTATTTAGTCAAGAATGTCTTGATTCAATGAAGGAGTAATTGACTGCCCCTCGATAGCAGTTATTCTAACTCACTGAAGTATCATTGCAAATTTAATATAAGTGGGTAAAATATTAAAATTTGCTAAAATTGATTAGATCAATAGGGTTAGTTAATTCACGAATAGGATTTCTTTATTATTTCAGCAATGACAAGTTCAATCATTCAATTACTTGCTTCCAAAAAACTTAACGGAGATAACTACGCTACGTGGAAATCGAACCTAAACACGATACTAGTAATAGATGATCTCTAGTTCGTTTTAACAGATGAGTGTCCTCTAACTCCCAGCTCAACGGCAAACCAAACTTTTTGGGATGCCTATGACAGGTGTCTACAACTTGGCTAGTATATCTGATATATTGTCCAAAAAGCATGAGAATATGATCGCCGCCAAGGAAATCATGGACTCGCTGCAAGCGATATTTGGATAGTCGTCCATTGCCTTATGAGAGAAGGAACCTTTGTTAGAGAACATGTTTTGGACATGATGGTCCATTTCAATATAGTAGAAGTAAACGACACTATCATTAATGAGAAGAGCCAAGTCAGTTTCATCATGGAGTCTCTTCCAAAGAGTCTCTTGCAATTTCGCACAAATACCATGATGAATAAGATTGAATATAATCTAACAACCCTTCTCAACAAGCTCCAGATATACCAATCTTTATTAAAGAATAAAGGTTAAGAAGTAGAAGCAAATGTTGCTACTACTTTTAGGAAATTCCAAAAAGGATCATCCTCAGGGAATAAGTCTGGCCCTTCTTCGTCTCAGAATAAAAATATTCAAATGAAAAGAAAGGGAAAAGGAAAAGCCAAAACTCCAACAAAAACAAAGGCAAGGGAAAAGCTACAAACAAAAGAAAATGTTTCCACTGCAACCAAGACGGGCACTGGAAACGGAACTGCCCGAAGTACCTAGCAGAAAAGAAAGCTGAAAAAGAAAAACAAGGTAAATATGATTTACTAGTTATCAAAACATGTTTAGTGGAAAATGATAATTGAACCTGGATACTGGATTCAGAAACCACTAATCACGTTTGTTCTTATTTTCAGGAAACTAGTTCCTAGAAACAGTTTTAAGAAGGTGAGATAACTCTCAGAGTTGGATCAGGGGAGCTGATCTCGCCAAAGCAGTGGGAGACCTTAAGTTGTTTTTTAGAGATAGATAAATGTTGCTTGAAAATGTACTTTATGTTCCTAATTGTTGTAGGAATTTAATATTTGTCTCTTGTTTGTTGGAACATTTGTATAAAATATCTTTTATGATAAATGAAGTGTTCGTTACCAAAAGAGGTATTCATATTTGTTCTGCAAATTTAGAAAAGAACCTATATAAGTTGGTCACATTAATCTCAATAGGATTGAGAGATTGGTCAAGAGTGGATTCTTAAATCCGTTAGAAGATAACTCTTTACCTCCATGTGAGTCATGTCTTGAGGGTAAAATGACCAAAAGATCTTTTTATGGAAAAGGTCTTAGAGCCAAAGAACCCTTAGAACATGTACACTTGTATCTCTGTTGTCCAATGAATGCCAAGGCACGAGGAGGGTATGAATATTTCATCAGCTTCATTGATGATTATTCAAGGTATGAATATATTTACCTAATGCATCATAAGTTTAAAACTCTTGAAATGTTCAAAGAATATAAGGCTGAAGTTGAGAACCTCTTAAGTACAACTATTAAGACATTTCGATCAGATCGAGGTGGAGAGTACATGAATTTGAAGTTCCAGGACTATTTGCTAGAATATGGAATTCAATCGCAATATCTGCACCCGATATGCCTCAGCAAAATGTTGTATCTGAAAGGAGAAACAGAACCTTGTTAGACATGGTTCGGTCAATGATGTGCTACGCTCCGTTTCCTAATTCGTTTAGGGATATGTGTTGGGTTTTATGTCCTAAAACTCATGCTATGTAAACGTTGTGAACATATTCTTATTTTTTCAATAATGTAGTTATTAAAGTTATTCAGTAAAATTGTTATTGAATAAAGTAAATGGTTAAGTCTAACTCTATAAATCCAATAAACTAGAACCTATGGCTATAAAATGAGTACTGGAACTTTATGTAGAGACATAAAAGTGGATTAGATTTAAGTAAATAGCCAAAACGGTCTATAGTATAAGAATTACGTTTGGTACCTTCTTCTAGGGATACTATTGGATGTGGCCCGCTTTGTATATGATACAAACGATGTGATCCTGAATCATTCATGTGGAGACATGCAAGTGGGGGTGTCCTATGCAATGAGTTTGCATAAGACCGGACCCCGAAATAGTCACTGTTTCTTTATAACACCGTTTACTGAAAAACTGAGTAATTTCAAACTGATGACTTCAGTAACTCGATCTTAATCCTGAGCTAACTATGAACTCTTGTTTATTCGGGATTATCCTTAGATCTGCATGGATGGGAGAGGCCCAACAGCGTCTGCTTAGTATGCCTCCCATTTTAGGGGTAAGATCGGGTAGATAGCTGGGGACATAGTCTTGCAAGACGGAATTCACTCCTACTCGACTTTAGGGATAGTAGAGAGGTTGTTC
>JAOANK020744120.1:0-11031 GCA_026257165.2 Telfairia occidentalis | reverse complement strand
GATTTTAAAACTATATGACATATAATATGCAACAAAAATTATACATCAAATGCATAATAAATAGCAAAATGGACAAATTGGCACCCCTAAATTAATTATATTAATATAACAAATTTATATTAACATAATTAATTAAAATAAATACATGAGATAATTAATTAGTTAAAATTACATAATTTAAAAATATATAAAAAAATAACTACTGCATGATCCCACGAAGCCACGTTCTGTAGCGTGCATGACGTCACGACACTCTAAGATAGCATCGCAGCGCTAGACCTCCTTACTGCGGCGTCTTGACCCCATGCAACAGCGTCTCAACCCTAGACCTCCATTTCCATAGCGTCTCGACGCAAAGCAACAACGTCTCGACGTCAGACCTCTAATTTGACGTACTCTCGTCGCTGAGCTTTTTGTACCATAGCGTATAGCATGACGTCTCGAAGCTGTGCTCAACGCTGCAGTGCAGTGTGCTTTCCTCTGCTTTGTTTTTCACCCATCTTGCTGGAAATCTTTAGCAACTCTTGCCAAAACTTCAAGACACGGACTTACAGACTCGATAATAGTATTTAAATACCCGAAACAACGGGCCCTTACAACTTTAATCGTATTAAAGCAGTAAATCCAAGTGCCAAAATTTTTAAACATCCTTTTGCAAACAAACATTTATAATGCTGTATAATCACTCACCCATTCTCTGAATTTTAAATCCAAATTCAACATTGAATGCATTACAATCTGTCTCTGATACCAATTGAAGGGATTGAATCCCCAGCGAAAGTGATTGAACGCTAATGCATTCAATTTTGAACTTGGGAAGGTCATGCATAAAAGCAAAAAATTGCAGAGAAGGAAGAAGCATAAATTTTACCTTTGGAGAACTCTTTCGTCAATCACGAACAATTCCTCAGAGCATTGTTCAACAACAAGATGCAAACACGAACACTACCACTCAGAACACTTACTATGCTCAGGGATAATACAAGATAGATGGTGGGATCTCTTTATTTTGGTGAGGGAGCAAGAGTAGTGTGAATGAAAAAAAAATTCTGAGAATAAAAAAACCTTGTTCTATGTTCTCAACACAGAACTTATAAAAGAGAGAGTGGGAGAAGATTTATGTTAACTCCCCATCCACGTAAATAATTTTTTTTTTAAATTAATAAAAATAAACTAATTAATATAATTAATTAATTATCTCATAATTAATTAACTATATAATATGCACATAAAGCACATTAAATGCATATTTCTCTCTTTTAATCTATGGTTTCAATATGAATCCTATTCAGATCAATCAACAGTAAGTCGTCCCTTCACAATTACTCGTAATCACAACTGGGTCAAATTACCGTTTTACTCCTATGCTACCTCTAACTCCTTAAGCACCACGGATATCTCTGATGAACAATATAGTTATAGTCCAACTATGAGCTAGACCCCTCTCTGGCCAGTGAGAGGATGGGGCGCCTCATTGTTCAAGCGTCGGTATCATCTCTTAAGGGAGCAATTCAAAATGGCTGAATTTCAATCTTGTACAGTTGAATTCCTAGCTCCCTGCTCAAACAAATCTTAAAAAATGTAGGATTATTGAGTTGGCGTATTTGGCCACTCTCACCCATACTAATCAAAGGTTTGCCTTCACAGGAAGAAGTTCACAACTGACTCAAGATTAAGATCGAGTCACCTATGATTATCCGAGTGAAGTGTAAGTCTCTTTTAGCAACGATATTATACTCAGAGACGAATCACTTCTCGGTTCGGTCTCATACTTGGCTCACATATATAGGATACCCCCACTCATATGTCTGCACATAAACGTTTAGGATCGAAATGTTTGTGACACTTTACGACACTTATAACAATCACAACGCAGGCCGTATCCGTCGTGTCACCAGGATAAGGCACTCAACCTTATCCATATACTACAAACCATTTAGGTTATTCCTTAAATACGAACCACCTGTATGTCTCCACATACATGTTTAAGTTTTCATAAAATAACCTTGGATCTTAGTTTATTGGATTGAGTTCATGCACACTAAATGTCAAATAAAATAACTCTTATTTTACTAAATAAATAATTTGAATATATAAATTACAAGACCACGAGGTTTAGGGCATCAACCCCAACCGTTCTAGTTAGCTTGAGAAAGGGAAATTTGAATTTAGAAGAACATTTGAAGAAATTCAAAGTCATTTGTGACATACTTGCAGCAATGGATTTGGGTTTGGTTATATAGTTTAATGACTCTAAACAAGGTAGTTGAGAATTTGTATGGATGAGGCTAAGTTTTTGGTTTTCAAATTGAAGGAATGGATCTAGCTTAATAGGGTTACGATTACTTATAATTGGTTCTATGATGTGGGGGATTTGACTGAGGCCTCAAAGGTGTGGAAGTTATGGTGGATGAAGGGTTCGAGTGAACCGGACATGGAAGCTGTGTAGGTGATGATGAATGCTCTCTTTTAGGCTAATAAATTTGATGAAGCTTCAAAACTTTTTCAGGTAGTGAGATCAAACAGGACGAATAATCTTGTTCCTTCAACTTACAGTCTTGTGATGAGATGGTTGTGTAACAAAGCAGACGTATGTCGTGTTTGATGAAATGCATAAAAGAGGACTTGAAGCTGATAATTCACCACATTCTTCACTTATTTAGCAAGAGGGAGGAGAGGGGCTTACAAGATTATGGGAAGGATTAAGAATCCTAATTTGAGTGTGTACCATAAATTGATTAAGGGCCTTTTGAGGTTGAGAAAGGCCAATGAAGCAACCCAAGTTTTAAGGGAAATGATTGATTGAAAGAGGGTGTGAACCTATAATGCATACATACATTATGTTGTTGCAGGAAGGGCTTAAATCCACTTGTGAATTTTGATACTTATTTTGTTGGAGGTTTGGTAAAATCTAGAAAGTCATTGGAGGCCACAAAGTATGTGGAAAGACCGATGAAAAGAGGGGTTGGAGTGCCGAGGTTAGATTATAACAAGCTTTTACATTACTGTTCAAATGAGGAGGGAATGGTAATGTTTAGAGAGGCGGGGAATAGGTTAAGAGAAATTGGGTTGGTTGATTTTGCTGATATATTTTATAGATATATACATGGGAGGAGAAATCGATCAATCGAGTCATCCAAAATTTGAAAATATCCTATTGGATTATGGATAACTTCACGAAGTACAACATATCTGTTGTATTGAGTTGAAATGATTAAGTTCTTGAGGTGTTTTTCATCTATTTCCTCTGTGTTTTCTTTATTGGAGGTACTCTCAGTATTGCTTATTTAAAATACATTGTTCTAATGTTTTGAGATTTGTTTGTCTCATTGTTTATCTTTCTCTAGCCACTACTCATGTAACGCCCCATCCTTTTATTTAATTATTCATTTATTTGTTGTTTGGTTTATTGATTTATTTAATTGGGTGATTTTTGTTAATTGCTTTGATGTGAGTGTTCATGTTTTTTTTTTTATTATTTTACTTTGAGTTTGATAAAAAAGGGAAAATTAAAATGGTGAAATTTAGAGTTTATGGGTTAATCAGAATTAAGGTTTTTTTTTTGAAATTATGAAAAGGTAAGGATTAGGGTTTTAATTTCCCTTATGAAAAGAGGAGGAAGAGAATTAAGCCTACAATTATTTTCCCCTCAAATCCAAGAGCCACCATTCTTTTCACACATGTTTCTTTCCCAAACCTTAGCCTTCTCACATAAACTCTCCACTCCCTCACTTTTTCGATGGCTGCAGCCCTACTCTCCTTTTCTCTCTCACTCTCTCTCTCTTCCGTTTCGACGACGATGGCTATAGTGAAAGGAAAGGTAGCTATGGTTCTTCTTCGTGACATAAAATGAATGGGGGCGGTGGCGAAAGGGGATCCACTGCACAAAAAGATTGAAGGCACGTTGCAGGTGTTTGGCCGTGACGCGTATAGCCCACCCACGTACGCATGAATGGAGGTTTCCAATAGACAATGTTCGGTGGTGCATCAAGTAGAGATGTCCATCTTCCTACACACGTGACTGCTAGCATTGGATCATGCAAGGAGGTGGCACCGCGTGACTAGTATGCGCGTGACTGGTGGAGGCGATCTGTAGCAATAGATGTGGTGGACACATGCAAAGATGGTGGCGAAGTAGAGGGCACGATGGAGCAGCGGGTTAGGTGGCAGACAACTTGTGGTAGCGCGTGGACTGTAGCGGCCGCGATGCTTGCGTAGCAAGCTCACAGTTATATTTTCCCTTTGAACCTTAATCTTCGATGTTTATTTAGGTTAGAAATTGAGTTAAGGCATTATTAATTCGGGTTATTGAAAATTAATGTTAGACTGCCTTAAGCAGCCATAGATCGAGCCAGTAGGAGATTTTTGTGAAGAATTTAGAATAAGGTAATGTCTTTGCTCTCGCATATGCCTTCGGGCTAAGTTAGATGATTCTTAGATGCCTTGTTGTATGATAAATGAATCCCTGCCTAAGCATGAGGTATTATTATGTGATGTTATGCCATGGGCATTTTATGTATGAGATGTATGATATATGTTTGATGGCAAGGGCATCGTATGTATGATGTATGAGTTTTGGGACATATACATTATTCGAGCGCGTGTTGCATGTTTTGCACATGAAGGTGACCAACCATCTTCCATAAAAATTGGGTTGATGTTGGGTGGGACTTGATTATGCTGAGTGGGTACCATCTACCATCAGATGGTAGTAAAGTCCCCTAGAGAGCCCACACATGTACCTTAATGTGAAAGGCTAAAGGATGAGATCGAGGTCGTTGTTCACCTAGAAAAGAAATGTGAATGAAATGAAAGAAAGTGGTATTGAAACGAAATGAAATGTCATGAAAATATGTTTTTAAAGTGAAAAGGATAGGCCCACATGAAAATCGTGTGATTAGATGCATTTGCATGTATGACCCCATGGGTTGGGTCACTTATTAAGTATTCTTAATACTCACCCTTTCCTTTTAAATGTTTTTTAGGTAATGGCAAGAGCTTACAAGGTCGATGATGAGAGTTGATTGTCAGCAAGCCATGATCAAGTTCATTAGCTTTAGCATTTTATGTCGTTAGGTCTAATTTCTACTTGTTTTTTTGGACCTTTTAGATTGTCATTCAAGAACGTTGTTTTTATTTAAGATTTTATTTTTTAAATAGGATCCCAGTTAAATGTTTATTGATTTTGAATTGGATTTGATAAGCATTCTTAGCAAAAGTTATTTTTTATTTGAGTCTATTTGGATTATATGGGGTTTTAAAGTATGTATGTTAGTAGCGATCTTAGTAAGTCTAAGTCATAGAAATCAGGTTCTTATAGTTGGTATCAGAGGTGAGTATAGGTTCTATAGACTGCTTATTTTGTAAGCATTAGTATGTCACCACGACAATATAACAATCACCTCGTCACCAATAGGTATGCCATTACTTTAAAAGAAGTGTATATTGATGTTTTTGATATGTCTAAGCATGTTCATAGGTTTGAAATTATATGATTATGTATTGTTGTGCATGCTAGAGTTAGCTGATTTGGGTTTAGTCATTAGATAATGCCTCCACGTGGAAGGGGAGCTAGAAGGCAGGGTAAACCCGGTAGGGGTCGAACAACCCCACAGCTTGTAGCACAAGTAAACCTACCTAAGAATCAGCCTGAGGAATAGCCTGTAGGGCAACTAATAGAGCAACCCCAACCCACAATAGCATGTCTAATGCTAGAAACTCTGCAGACATTAGTAAAGACTGTAGTAGCCAATCAAGTGGTTCAGCTAGCCTTAGATCGTAGGGGCAAGTCAGTCCAGGCAGAATATTTGTGAGACATTAAGAAGAATGGTCCCTAAATCTTCAATGATCTATCTATGGATCCAACCAAGGTGGATGCTTTTATGTCTTCCATGGAAGCCATCTTACACTATATGAACTGCCTAGAAGAGCAGAAAGTGGGATGTGTAGTCTTCATGTTGAGAGCGGACACACTATTGTGGTGGGAATCAGCAAAGAGGTCTATAGACATCACAACTGGACTAATCACATGGCGTCTGTTAAAGAAGGCCTTTTTCCATCACTATTATCCACAATCATTCGGTTAAGAAAGCAAGCAGAGTTTTTGAACTTGAAACAGGGTGGTTGTATAGGGGAAGAGTATGAGCGGAAATTTACAAAGTTGTTGCAATTTGCACCTGAACTAGTAGACAAGGAAGTTAAGAGGACAAAACACTTCATCATGGGCTTAAAGACAGAATTTAGGGTTTTGTGGAAACTCTCTCATAGTCAGAATATACCACTGCCACAGCATTATGAGCAACCTCTCTAGTTAACTCTTGACAAATTAGTGATTACTAGACACAATAGGCACCAGGGGCCAGTTCTTGGTAGAAAAGAAAGTTTGATCAGACACTCTCTCACCCTCAGTGTTTCGAGCATAATTTCGCAAGGTCAAACCAGGGTAAGGCCAAGGCAGTAGTCCGACAAACAATAGAGCCCAAACCAAGAGAAGTCGATGCGCAAGAGTTACGAAAAGCAGCACTAGGGTCGATGTATGATCAACATTAAAGTATGCTTTAGATGCAACTAGGAGAAACACATAGCCATAAACTGTCCCAATAATGCTGCAGGAGGTTTGAGTTAGGCCACGAACTCGAACCAAATTAATTGCCAATAGGGTAAGGTTTATGCCATGATGCCATAATAAGTTGACAATTCAAACTTAGTGTTGACAAGTACAATACCAGTTCATGGTCATTATGCCCTTGTATTATTCGATTTTGGTTTTACACATTCTTTTATTTTTAACTCATTTGCAAAAAAAGCTAGGCTAGACTTGGAACCTTTAGGCTTTGTTATGTTAGTCGCCACCCCAACAAGAGTGGTGCTACAAGCTAGTGAATCTGTAAGGGATGGTAAGGTATTAATGTTAGATCGCTTATTGGATGTGACACTAATAGTGTTGGACATGTCTGACTTTGACATTGTTCTCGGTATAAAATGGTTGGTTGCGAACCATGCCATCATTGACTGATACAGTAAGGAAGTAATCTTCAACCCTCGTTGGAATCGAGCTTTAAGTTCAAGGAATCACAGACCAGGGTCACACTTAGAGTGATCCCCATGCTGAAGACGTGGAAGTTGATTGACCAAGGAGTGTATGAGTTGCTAGCTGTATGATCTATTCCAGACGTTTTAAAGTTATAGTGGCTTCAATGCCTATTGTAAAGGAGTTTGCAGATGTCTTTCCAGATGATCTCCCAAGATTACCACCAACTTGAGAGGTAGACTTCAGCATTGAGCTCTAGCCAAAGACACCTCTCATCTCTAAGGGTCATTAAAAAATGGCTCCAACTGAGTTGAAAGAGATGACTCAATTCAAGAGTTATTAGACAAAGGATTCATGTGCCCTAGGGTTTCGCCTTAGGGTGCACTAGTCCTGTTCATGAAAAAGAGAGATGGGTCCATATAGCTATACATTGACTATCAAGAGTTGAATGACAATGAGGAATAAATACCCCTTAATTCAAATTGACGACCTCTTTGACCAACTACAAGGGGTAATTGTTTTCTCTAAGATTGATCTAAAGAGCACCTTAGGAAAATCTAGACAAACTTAAGGGCTAATAAGTTATATGCCAAATTCTCCAAGTGCGAGTTTTGGCTGAGACAAGTATCTTTCCTAGGACACGTAGTATCCAGAGATGGTGTTTCGGTGGACCCAGTGAAGGTAGAAGCATTGGCCAATTGGTCTCGTCCATTGACCGTTAGCGAGGTACGTAGTTTCTGGGGTATGACAGGTTATTACCATCGATTTGTGTAGGAATTCTCTAGTAGTATAGCCTCACCTTTGACTTAGTTGACATGAAAGGGCAGTCAATTTGTGTGGAACGAAGATTGTGGAGTGAGCTTTCAGGAACATAAGCAGAGATTGATTACAACACTAGTGCTCACTATACTAGAAGAAACGTGAGATTTTGTAGTCTATAGTGATGGACTCTAAGAAGGGACTTGAGTGTGTATTGATGCAGCATGGCAAAGTTATAGCTTATGCCTCTCGACCATTGAAGAGCTATAAGTGTAACTATCCGACTCATGATCTAGAGCTAGCAACAGTGGTGTTTGCGCTAAGATTTGAAGACATTATTTGTATGGCAAAAATATTGAAATCTTCACAGACTACAAGAGTTTAAATATTTCTTCACTCAAAGGGAGTTGAACATGAGGCAGCGAAGGTGGCTCGAACCAGTAAAGGACTATGATTGTGAGATTGTGTATCAGTTGGGTAAGACCAATGTGGCGGTAGACACTCTCAGTAGGAAGACAATGCATACATTAGCCTTGTTCACTACTCAGACTAAGATACGTAGAGACTTGGAACGGGCAGAGAAAGTAGTGATGGTTGGTGAGGTTACTACACAACTAGCACAGGTGACAGTTACATCGAATTTGCGACAGAAGATTATAAATGCACAACATGAATATCCTGACTTAAATGAAAAGTTTGGTCATCTAAAGTTAGGATAGATTGATAAGTCCTCATTATCTTTGGATTTAGGACTTCAGTTTCAAGGGTGTTTGTGCGTACTTAAAGATGTTAGTCTTATTTGTTGATGGAAGCCCACAGTTCACTGTTTTTGATACACCCAGGTAGTACAAAGATGTATAAGGATTTGAAACAGATTTATTGGTGGCCTAACATGAAAAGCGACGTGGCAAAGTTTATTAGTAAGTGTTTGGTCTGTTATCAAATGAAGGCATTAAGATAGAAGCTAGTAGGTCTGCTGCAACCCTTGATTGCTAGAGTGGAAATAGAAGCACATCTCCATGGATTTCATCATAGGGTTGCCTAGGATAGTTAAGGGCTACATGGTGATATGGGTTATCATTGACAGACTTACCAAGTCAGTACATTTCTTTCTTGAGAAGTCTACTTACTCTGTGGAAAGGTGGGCATAGTTGTACATGGAGGAGATAGTCTGGTTACATAGGGTGCCTATCTCTATTGTCTTCGATAAAGATCCTCATTTTACCTCCACCTTTTGGTAGAGTTTGCAGAAGGAGATAGGCACTTAGTTTGATTTCAGTACTGCCTTCCATCCATAGATCGTTGGCCAGACTGAACGTTTGAATCAGACCTTTGAAGATATGTTGCAGGCTTATGTACGAGACTTTATAAGGAGGTGGGACTCACACCTGAATTTGATAGAGTTCGCTTACGACAATACCTATCAAGCGACCATTGGCATGTCACCGTTCAAAGCTCTTTATGGAAAGAAGTGTATGTTTTTAGTGTGTTGGGATGAAGTGGTTGAATAAAAATTGTTGGGACTTAAGCTAGTTTAGATAACCAATGAGGCTAAAAAGAACATTAGGACAAGGATACAAATAGCCTGGAGTAGGCAGAAGAGTTACACAAATATGAGGCAAAGAGACTTGAAATTTGCAGTAGGCAAGCATGTATTACTGTGAGTAGCCCCTACGAAGGGAGTCATGAGGTTTGGAAAGATAGGGAAACTTAGCATGTGTTTCATTGGGTCATTTGAGGTCTTGGAGCATATTGGCCTTTTGGTGCATAATTTGGGCTTACCGCCTTCCCTTTCGGTAGTCCACAATATTTTCTATGTCTTCATGCCGTGGAAGTATATACCAGATCCATCTCATGTAATTGATTATGAGCTGCTGCATGTGAACGAGAACTTGAGTTACGAGGAGAAACCTGTTCGGATTATTGCCAGGAAAGTGAAGACTCTTCGTAATCGAGAAATTTCCTTGGTAAAAGTTCTCTATAGAAATCATCAGATGGGAGAGGCAACATGGGAACGAGAAGAAGAAATGAAGACCAGGTATCCAAAGTTGTTTCCCGAGTAGCAGCTTTCAAGGATCCCTTCATTCAATATAATCTCTAGAAATTAATACATCTAGAAACATTTTTAATGGCAACCAAACATCAATAAATTTAATTGATCCAAATGTTGTATTAACTGTAGGGAAATTACCTGGATTTGATCCGAAACCTGGCACAACAGAAGAGGACACATTTATTGGAGAGTGCAGATCGTAATGTCAACTTTTGAATAAAAGGATTTATAGAATTTTTTTTTTTGAAAAAACTTACCTTTGAGATGTTACAAAGGCGATAGATTTTTGGGAGGACTCCACGTGATCTTTCGAGCTATCATCGATCTACTATGAACTGGTGTGTGGGCACCTTTTATTTTGGGGAGAACTTAGAAGAAAACTAATTTTCTTCCTTGGGAGAGAGGGAGAAGAAGGGGGCCATGACTTTTTTCTTTACGTTTGACCATAAGTTTACTTATATAGGCCAAAACCATAAGGGCTTTAATTAATTAATCCCAATTTATAAATAATAAATCTAATTTATTATTAATATCTAAATTAAATTATTCAATTTGTAATTAATTAATAATAAATCTAATTTATTATTAATATCTAAATTAAATAATTTAATTAAAAATTACATAATCTTTATTATTTAATTTTCTCCCAATCAATTGTTCGTTGCAGAGGTAACGAGCTAGCAAGGAGACGTTATGGACTTACAGCTTTGAGCTCCAATGGTTAAGATCAGTTAGTAAAACTCTGCAACTAACCAACCCCACCATTAACCCAAGCTAACTCCACTATAAACCTGAGGTTGCACTCTCACACTATAGATGAGTTATGTCCACGAATATAATCATAACAGTTCATTTGATTATTTAGAAAGTGACTCGTGGTTCCAGTTGGGTGAAATTACCATCTTGCCCCTGGCCCCACCACTTACTCCCTAAGTACCATGGGTTCTCTAATGAATGGTTCCATGAATTTCATCATGGAAAAATCATTTTTGGAGTATCAAGAAGGCGGATACCCTGTTATCCAAGTTTCGAACCAACACATTTAGGGAATCACTTATATACACATGTAATATGAAAAAGTGCACACTTTGCTCGTTCCACTATTGAGTGGCTGTGAATTCCATCTTGTGTAGGAATGTTCCCAGCTCCCCAATTGAATGCATTCCCAAGACACTAGGCTTATTGAGCG
>JAOANK020744025.1:0-11033 GCA_026257165.2 Telfairia occidentalis | reverse complement strand
ATTCAAAAAAAAAAAAAAGACCTTAAGACCAAATAAAAAATTTTAAAATCATAAAAACTAAATTAATACTAAATGGATGATTAAAATTAAAAAATCTATAATTAATTTTTTAATGTCAAGGCAATATAATTAATGTAATTAAATAAATTGACAAATATGTCACATAACATTATTTTGATTGTCACGTCATTATTTTATTAAAAAAATGGTTAGAATAATTTTCTAAAGATAAAAAATTAAATGGCAAGTGAAAATAATGAAATCAAAGGATGGAGGAGCCTTCGTTTTTGTGACTTGATCAATAAGTTTAACATGCTTCGCGACTCTTGAGAAGACCTCATTCTCTAGTACTTTAAATCCTCAAAGCTAAATACTTCTCAAATAAATTTTCATTACTGTCAAACTAGGCAATCGATCATTATATATTTAGAGAGCATATCTTGTAGAGAAGGGCAATGAAACGAGGACGTTGGAGAGCGGGGAATGGAATTTTGATACAAATCTACGAAAACTTAGTAGCTCCTTGTGGAAAGGACCTTCAAACCAATCACAAGGCCCCGACCTTCTACTAATAATGCGGTAAATTTCCTAATCACTAGTGATCAAAAAGGTATGTGAGAATGAAATATGGATATTTTCTCTGAGGAGAATGTTGAGTCGAGTTTGAGCATCCTCTTAAGCAAAAGCAATACCAAAGGCACATTTATCTGGCATTATGATAGGAAGTGAATATATTCGGTAAAAACTAGGTACAGTTGCCTATGGTAAGAAAAGATGAAGCTTCATCATCTGAGGCATTGGCAAGCTTTAATTAGTGGAAGCATCTATGGAAACTGGAAAAAAAAAATGATCAACAATTGAAATTACCCAAGATGTGGAAGGGAAGTAGGAATCTAAAACTCACACTCTTTGGTCTTATAAAAAGGTTAAAAGAAACTTAGCCCAATGGAGCTTAGTAGGTGACATTATTTTTCTATTTGAGGGCCATACAGGAAATGAAGAAGGGTAGAGCTAGAAGCATTAGTTATTGTACTCTAAACCACGTGAAACAAATGAATTCAACAAACATGAAGATGTGACAACACACCCGCTAGACAAGTATCTTATACTATGTAGAAGAATTAAAGGCTCACGCAACACCAAATTTAAAGCTCAAGGTTTGATTGAAGATAGTCAGATAAATGACTAAATTCACCACTACAAAGTAAACCAATCCAACAACAAAGTATAGTATAACCACGGAAAAGTAGATACCTCCAAAACGATAAATTACAAACTAAATATCAACGCGACAATCCTTGCGGAAGAGTTGGTTTTGGGGCAATAGTTTGTGACTCCACTGGGGCAATTACGATGGCCACCAAACCCTTTACGCACATCATCCAATCTATTGAATTTATAGACGCAATAACTTTAAATGACATACTAATTAAGGCGATTGTAACAAGAATCTAACCACTCTGGATTGAAATTGATTCCAAGGTAGTTTGGCAACTCATTATAGGGAAGATGTATTTGAAAATGAGATTCAATTTAATAATCAATAAATCAAAGAAAAATAGAGGAAAAAAAGAGGTTGAAAGCATTATGCTTACTGCCACGAAGAAGAGGAAATGAGGTTGCGAATATGTTGGCAATCCACGCAAGAAAGAATCCCAATAACACACTATAATATGGATGAAGGAGCTGCTGATTGGAGTGGACGATGCTATGTTCGAAGACCCAACCATTGGGGAGAAGTTGCTTTAAATTTACTCTTTCTTTTCTTTTTCACTTTATTTCCCGTACTTAAATCTCATTTTGGTCTCTAACTTGAAAGTTTGTTCTATTTTGATCTCTATAAACTTTCAAAATGCCTATTTTGATCCCTGAACTTTCAAGTTTGTTCTATTTTTATCTTTGAACTTTCAAAATGTCTATTTTAGTTCCTGAAGTTATAAAAAATAATCATTTTGGTCATTGGATTATAATTTTATTGTCTAATATTTATTTGTTAGATACTTTTCTTCAACTCATGTGGCTTAAATACTACTCACATCAACATACTTATTCATATATTTGAAGTTATATATCATTAATTTGTTAAAAATAAACTAAAGATAAAGGTCAAAATTGTTACTTTTTGAAAGTTTAGGGACTAAAATGAACATTTTGAAAGTTTATGGACCAAAATAGAAAAAAATTTGAAAGTTCAAGAACCAAAATAAGATTTAAACTAAAATTTAAATAGTCAATTTTTAGGACCTAATTCTTCAAAAAAAAAAAAGAAAAAGAAAATTGTTTTATAACCTAGAAATCAAATTAAGTACTAATTCAAACTAGTATGATTTACTCTCAAATTAGATATGTTCCTACCACTATAAAGAATTTGTTTTCTTGCATTGTATGTTATTATGGTTGATTATTGGGATTTAATGTTTTTTTTTATTAATTTATTCGTATGTTAGATAATTCCATCTAAATTTAATGATGAAATAATGCCTTCTTTCCTTAAACCTAACAATGATTACAAGATATTTCATTTTTACAATTACAACTTTCATCTAAGGGTCCGTTTGATAACTATTTCATTTTTAATTTTCTATTTTTGAAATTTATGCTAGTTTCCTCTCAATTTTTTAATTATGGTGTTCATATTTCTTAATGAAACATTTGAACTCCTAGTCAAATTCTAAAATCAAAAACAAGTTTTTGAAAACTATTTTTTTTTTAGTTTTCAAATTTTGGCTTGGTTTTTTAAAACACTAGTGGAAAATGAAATCAAAACATAGAAACTTGTGGGTGGAAGTAGTGTTGAAAATCTTAATTTTGAAAAACCAAGGCATCGTTTACTTCCTTTCAATCGGAATCAAGGAATGAGAATGAAAACTTTCATTCCTTTAATAGTGTTTCAGATAAATGATGATTACAAAAATAGTTTTTTGTATTTTTAATCAATTAAAAAGCCATGACAATTATTAAGGAGAGAGGAGAGGGTAAAATGTTTAAAATAATTAATGAGTATGATGTAGGCTCCACGAAATAGGAAATGTGAATGAGATTAATTACCTTTTTTTAGAGAAAATGAGATTGCCCATTTTTTGGGAAGTGATTCCCAAATTTGAGGTGGGTCTCACCATTAATTCTTCCATATGAAAGCAAACAACATGAATGACTTTTTAACTATTTATTGATAAAAAAAAATTAATTAAATAAACAATATTTGATTAAAATTTTGAAGACTACTTTTAACTAATTAAAAATGCTTTTTATAATTTTTAATAATAAAAAATGGTTTGAAAATGTGTAAAAACATATAAAATACATTTAAATTTTTTTTAAAATTAAGTATTCAATTAATTTTCTTCCAAAAACACTTATATAATAAATGTTTTACTAAAAAAACATTTTTGAAAAAAGTTATACCAAAACATTGAGATAGAAAATTTCCTAGAAAATTTCCCAGTACTTTTTGAAAACAAGACATCCTTTCAATCCATACCAATAAAGCACTCCGTTTCAAAGCCAAATTTGGTAACATGTGAGCTATTTGATAGACTTGATGAAGATAAAGATTCAACCATGATTTGATTTTGATCTCAAAGATCAAGAAGCACTAACTTTGAATCATAAATATTTTGAAATAAAATAATAATAATAATACAACTCTTAATCATCTAAAAAGTCTTAATTAAGGAAACTCGATGATCTGACTTTATAAGAGAGAGACAACTCAACTCAAATTTCGTACAATAATAAAGAAAAAAAAAAGTCTTGATGGAGAGAATTTTCAAAATTTTGACCAAATTAGGTGACAACTTTAATACAGCTACTTAGCACTTTTAGTTTCAAATTTTCGATCTAAAATGTCAGGTAATCGAGCGAGGAAAGGATTGAAATTTTTACCTTTTTATATATTAATAAATAAAATAGTAATAATAATAGTAATAAATCTGACCATACTCCTTTAGTCTACTAAATTATTAGCTAGGTGACAATTTCCAAAACAAATATTTGATATTGAAAAAAAAATTCTACTTTTTTTTCTTTTAAGAAATGATATGCTTTCGTTAGAAAGAAATTAATGACACATAGAGAAACAAAACAAAACATTAAATAAATAAAGTGAAACAAAACAAAATATTGTGGAAGTCATATCTTTTCTATTTCAATTAAGGATTGAAACAACAATTTTTTTAATAAAGTTATATAAGGAATAAAGAATCGGAAAAATGGTTGAAATATTAGCCATATATAGAAAATCAAGGTTTCGATATATTGTGAAATAGCGAAATATCAATGATTTTGATATATTAATAGTATATCGCCACTAAAATTTGAAAACCTATTTTTGGCCTGATGGTTTGCGTGCCCTTTCTGATTATCAAGACGTGCGTTCACCTTATATCAACTTAAAATTTCTATAAATTCTATCATTTCTCTAAATTCTACCGCATTATCACAACAGTTTCATTCTTAAGTTTCAAATTTGTTATTTTTTGTCTTTCTAATTCTTTCTAACTCTTTTTTTTTTAATTTCTTGTTCCTCCCACCATACTAATTCAGTTATTTAAATTAACTAATTGCTATTGCTTTAATTTTTTTCAAAAAAATTACTTTTAATTTTGTATATGTGTATTATTTTATTTTACAAGTATTATATCTAATTCTTAAAATGTTATTTTATTCTCTATTCTTTTTCTTCTATTTTTTTAATTGTTTAATTTAACTTTAATTCTTTTAATTTATTAAGTATTATTTATGGTTCAAATATTTTTTTTTGTCATTATTATATCAATTATATTAATGTTGGTCTAATACCCAATACAATTTTTTATCAATAAATTATTTAAGTTCATATTTATTTTTTACCGTTCAATAATATCTATAATTGTAATAATGCATATATTTGGCTTCTAACTATTGATATATGTGTTTAAAGCAATTGTTTATAACTTAAATAAGTTTGTTTTGAAGTTTCACAAAAAAAAAAAAAAAATTACAATATTATTATAAATTTATGTGATCTTTCCTAGAATATCTGTCGATATATCAACTAAGTTACCGATATCGATATTTAATCCTTGGTTATAGATACTTTAACTAGTTAAGTTATACTCAAGTTACCAATACTTACGTCATATATATATATATAAAGTTAAATCATAAATTTAATTCATGAACTTTGATCACAATCATATCGAATTAGCTCTTATAATTTTTTTTTTTTTAAGAAATCTAATATATCTTTAAATTCTCATAAAATTGTTTTCTAGTTTCTATACTTTTAAAAATTAGGTTCATAAATTTTTAATTTAATCTCTAGTAGATCTATGTGTAAACTTCATTAGTTTAACACTTACGTGATACATTAGGTATATTACTTTAGGATAAATAGCAAATTAATTTCAAATAAAACTTACCAAACATAAAATTTGTTGATATCGAAATCTCGCCCAACAATGAATTTCTTTGATTGGGACGAATGAAGTAAACACCTACAAGAATAACACATACTGCGCACCGGTGTGTTGCTAAGCTACCGATAATCCAACGCTCAAGTCAGCTTGTATTTTAAAGTAACTTAGCACAAGTAAGATTGGTTGGAATGACTTCCCTTTGCATACCGCTTCTCTTCTATTTTATAGGTATGCTTGCAGGTGTTGAAATGGCCACTGCAATTCATGTGCAACAATGAATTTGATAACCGTGCAATTATGCTTTAGCCGTTGGAGGGTTACAGACCTCTACAGTTACAATCGAATATGCCTTAATTGCAGGCATTTCGATCATGCTGAGTAACCGGATTGATCAAGGCGACCAGGCCCAATGGGATGAATGGTCAGCTCGACCGAGTGAACCCATTAGACTGATTGGTCAGCTTGGCCGACCAGGCCCAATGAGCTCACTGGTCGGCTCGCCTTCTTCCATCCATAACAAAATTGATAGTAGGAGAGCGATCCAAAATAGACATGAACGATGAAACTATATTATAATGTAAGTTTGATTACAAGTCATAAAAAATTAATGGTGAATTTTAGTTTTACAAGTCATCTTTAAAAATATATATACAATAAATTAAAGACACGTGGCTGAGAAATGGGGTAATTAAATTGTGGGCCCGGAATTATTAGGTCCACGTGGTGGCATTAAGCAGAATAATCATCTTCTTCTCCGGATCTAATCCATTTCTTTATTTACAGTCAAAAAATCCTATCCGTCTTTCTGCTTCGAAACCTTCGCTCTTCTTCTTCTACTTCTTCTTCTTCTTCAATTTCACCAGATTCGAAGATCGAAGGGCCGTCTTGAAGATGGTGAAACCGAGCTACTTGAAAATGACGACGGATTCCGACGCTGCAGATTTGATCGCCTCTGATCTTCGGGAACTTGGTAACGCTGCTAAAAAGCTTGCCACACACGCCGTCAACCTCGGTGCCGCGGGCTTTGGCGCTACTTTTCTGCAATGGATTGCTGCTTTTTCTGCTATGTATGTCTTTACCTCTCTCTTTCTCTCTTTACGACTTTATTCCTCTTTCTTCTTGGTTTTTGTTTCATTGCTGAATTTTGGTGATGTTTTTGTCTGTGTTTCATTGCTAAGCATTGAGTTTTTAGCAGAAATTTTAGTTTAGTGGAGAGACTAATTGGCGATTTCGATTCTACGAAATCAGTTTGTGTTTTGGGATTGTTCTCTATTCAACTGAAGTAATTAGTTTGTTGATTTGTATGATGAACCGATTGAATAAAATGAGAAGGATTCACTTGTGGAAATGATTCGTTCGACAAAATGTGCTTCTGATTTTTTTTTTTTTTAATGATCTATGAATTGTTAACTTATTGTCTGTTCTTTTTCATTTAGGGTTTTATGGATCATTTTGATTCGATTTGGATTTCTTCCTATTGATGTCATTTAACACGTTTGCAACTTGAACTTGTTTTGCGATAGCAGATATTTGTTGATTTTGGATCGAACGAACTGGAAGACGAATATCCTTACCTCGTTATTGATTCCGTACATTTTCTTCAGTCTTCCCGGAGTGCTTTTCGGCTTCTTCAGGTGATCATCGCCACTATTGAGCAATAATCCGATAAATTGGGGCTTCGAACAAAGCTCCTGAAATTTAAATTACGTTTCTATTGTCTCTGTCTAACTTGATTTCTCTTGCAGAGGAGAGTTTGGAAAATGGGTCGCCGTGATCGCTGTTGTGCTGCGTCTCTTCTTCCCCCGAAAATTCCCAGGTAGTTTCAGGACTCGAATTGATGACAGATCTTATTCAAATTCACTTTCGGTTTATAAAGTACAAAATGTGCTGGTTGATAAGTATGTGGAATAGATTTGCCATTGGTAATTTTTTATTAATTTCGTAGACATGCTCAACTAGGAGAATTTTTTATGACTGCCACAATGACTAGTTTCTTATATGCCATTTTTGGCTTTTACTTCTCTTTCTTTTTAGATGAAGTTTATTGACTGTCTACTTTCTTTTTTTTATATTTGACTTTTCGTTTTGTAAAAGTATTTTTGAAATCTTAGCTAAATGAAAAAAATATATGTAGTTTTCTAAAAACTATGAGTCGTTTGATTGAAATGTGAAGAAGTGTTCGGTAGATTAATGTTAAAAATTTTTTTGAAAGATATCTTTGGTTCAAAACTTTTATCCTATCACACTCGTTATTAATATTTTTAAAAAAAATTCAAAAATTTTATAAATAGAAAAACTATTTTTTGAGCATGACTTCAAAAGACCCGTATCTCTTTTACTTTTGAACTTTTAAATCATTTCTGTAAAGGAAAAATCAATAGTCTTTGAGACTGAAGTTTTTTTTCTTTTTTTTGAGTTCAACATTTGTGGAGGTAGGGGATCGAACCATCGACTTTTGCGATGATAGTACATGCTTTTATCCACCGACCTATGCTTGGATTGGCCTTTGAGCTTATGAAGTTAGGTAGATATTTAAGTATCAAAAAATCCAATACTTTACTAAAACTATAGTACCTTTAGGTATTTAATATATCGTCAAAACTTTCTCTCACATTTGTATTCCAAGATAAAGATTCACCAAATTAAAGCTAACAGAACAAATCACATCCCAAACTTCATTCATAATGATGTATGCTCCAATCTAATAGTTTAAGCTTTCAGTTCATAGAAATTTCACATCACATAAATTACTATTATCGTGTAGAAGCATAATATCTTGTGCATTCTACAAGCATAAGCTGAAACCAAAAAAAAAAAAGATAGCATTCTGAATTATTGCTCTCCATTCTCTCATTTGCCTGGAAATCATTACAGATTGGCTTGAATTGCCTGGCGCTTTGATACTTCTTATTGTGGTGGCTCCGGGGTTATTCGCGAGCACCATAAGGGGCGACGCCATTGGAGAAGCAATCTGTCTGATCATATCATGCTATTTGCTGCAAGAACACATCAGAGCATCTGGTGGATTCAGAAACTCCTTCACTAAGGCCAATGGCATTTCAAATACCATCGGCATCATCCTCCTCTTTGTGTTTCCTGTCTGGGCACTGTTACTGCGTGTGCTTTAATTTGATTTGTTTTCAAATGCATGATATAATATATTTATATTGTTTGTGAATGTTAGGCTAAGGCTATCAAATTGGTTGTAGTAAAAGTTGTCGACCTTTTTTTTTTCTTTTTCAATTGGGACTTGGGAGTGATTGTATTGTAGGCTGCATTCAGCGTAAAGTTACATGAGAAGCTTCTCACAAAAGATTTGTCTGTCATTTCTAGTGGGACAAATTGTGGAACAAAACCTGTTATTGAATGAAGATTGAAGGGTCAATGTGTTAAGAAGTCAGTTGCAATAAAATTCTAAACGTCGGTTTTTGTTTTTTATTTATAAAAAAGTTTGAGAGATAGATAAATATGATAATATGGTAGAGGGAGATAAATATGAAAATGAATAGAATTTTAAGTTAGAGAGAGAAATCCTTTAGATAAAAAAGTTAGAGAGAGAAAAATCTTCATGTAGGGATATGTAGAGAGATAGTATTAGTTAGTGAAAAAGAAAGACAAAATACTTGTCTTCTTTGCTTTCTAATCTCTCAAATCAAACTTTCTTTTTTTTCAATCGCATGTAGGGTGGGAGATTTGAATGAACTCTTGGTCAGTCTTTAACTAATTGAACTATGTTCGGTTTGGCCTTTCAAATCAAACTCAACCGTAAGTTAACAATTTTGTCCACAAAAATTAAACCAAATTTAGGCCCAACTTTGTAAATATGAAACGTGTAATTCAGTATAAAAACTTCACAGACTCAAGTGTTTGTTGGTGATGGTGATACTCGAATTTTACTTCATAGATGCACGCGTTCAAGTCACTATGAACGCAAAGTAAAAAATTGTGAGAATGAAATATTGAATTAGGCTGAACAAATGATATGGGTTGATTGATAGAGATGAGAGCCTAATTGAGCCCAATTTTCTTGGTTAGTGTATACCACTCATGAGATTGTGCCTACCTATACAAGATGGTTATGTGGTTCAATATGTAGTAGTTACTTGGAACTACTTTCTCAAGGCAAAGCTCAAGAATTCAACACTCTTACTACCAATCAAGCCATCACACCCTATGGGCCTAACTCAAACAATCACACAAAAACAAGTGGCATTCACTAGCTAGAAAGAATAAACCCATAATTTTCCTCCATCACTCACCAATGAACTCAAAAACTTAAACGTATAGGTTAGAATAAATTTAATCAGATATCAACTTTAACACACCCCCTCATTTGTAGGCTAAAAAATTAGACAAAACAAAATAAGTGATATCAATATTAAATAGGGAAGGGAAGTGACTTTACAGGGGTTTGAACATAAGGTTTCCTACTTTGATACCATATTAAATCACCAATGAACTCAAAAGCTTAAGCTTACAGGTTATGGTAAATTTAATCATATATCAAGACCTTAACATCATATCACCATCATAATTCCAATTTATAAGGAGAAAAGCACTTGTCCTAACCACAGAATTTTCATAAATGCCATACACATTAGTGATTGAAATTCTAAATTTTCTATCACATGAACTAAGAAACAATTGCACATTTTTATACCATATATGTGCAAAGTTTAGATTACGAGCCATATGTTGGCAACTTCTATAATAAGACATATTATCTATTCCATGAAATATTCAAGTTCGTCCATATAAATTGACAAAATCATCACTATTCACCATCTGTATCATAACATATTTCTCTCCTTGAGAGAATTTCCAAAGATGCTAAAATAAAATGATGGGGATATATGTACAGCTAACTTAACGTAGCTTCCAACGTTGCTTTCACTTTTTTTCCTTCTTTGCCTCTTCATATAATTGATCGATTCGCTCCTGCAAATGGAATTGAAAGAGCAACTAATTAGAATGAAACACTAGAACTCGAATTGCACATCAATGGATAAACTGCCATCATTCAATGGGGAATTAGAAGTTGTATCTAAACTTTTGATTGTAGTTCAAAGTGAGTTTAAGATGATATCAAGTAACAATTTTCCTAGTTTAAAATGTTTTTCAGAAAAATATTGTGGTTGTTATGATATATATATATGTGTGTGTGTGTGTGTATTATTATGTATTTATCATTTATTGTAATTGGACATGCTTTAGGGTTAGATTAGGGGTCCTCTATGTACCTATATATAGAGACCACCTCATACTGAATAATACAACACATTTTCTCCTAATTATGTTTTACATGGTATTAGAGTCATCCTAGGGTGTCGTTAGGGTTTCTTTTCTCCCAAGTGAGACTAGGATTTGAAGTTTGGGTCATTGAGTTAGAGTGACCGTTTGTCTAACACCACCCACCTAGGAAGGAGCGCCACCGTCAGAGGAGGAAAATCGTCGTCGCCGTTCGCCGGAAACAGCAGCGCGTGAGTGTCACGCGTCGTCGCCGTCTTCTGCCGCTGCCTCCACGCTCGGGCGCGTGAGGGAGCATCGGAGCTCCGTTTTGGTCGCTGTCGCCTGGGTTCGTCTCGGTTTGTGATTTTCGGCCTGTCTGTATATTTTGTTTTGGAAAATATTGCT
>JAOANK020743920.1:0-11033 GCA_026257165.2 Telfairia occidentalis | reverse complement strand
TTGTAGAGTTATAAAGAATTCAATAACAACTTTATTGAATAACATCAATAACAACTTTATTGACTATAGAACGTGTTTACAAGCCATTCGAGTTTTAGGACATACACACCCAACAGTTAATTTTCCAGACATAGAATGTTGAAGCAAAAGATAGCAGGATTGAATCACAGAACAATAGTCTTAGGAATCCTTCTGGATCTCTCAATTATCTTAAGTTAATTTTCACTAACCTTGCTATATGAGTTAAACTTGTTGTTTTTTGTGCATTAGATGATTGATTATTCCTAACCTTGTTACTTAGCCAGTAACTAACCTAATCTAGAGGGTAATGTGTTTTAAAAGTAATCTACTCCTCACGTTTTCTTCTAAAACTCAGTGAACGTATTTATGCATGTTGATCTCGCAGACATAAATGTTAAACAATATCAAGCACTTAGAAAACAATTCAATCCAACAAACTCTTACTTCAAAAATAAATCAATTCAACAACATATCCTTTAATCCTCACCCTAAGGTTATTAGTTCATGGTAAAACCAATAAAAGATAGGAACATATAAACATAAACATTAAACGAGTTCATAATGAAAGAATAAACTAAGATTGCAGAAATTAGTTGCTCCAAGAAAACTGTTGCTGAAATCGCTTTTTATGCTTCAACCGTCAATGGAGTTTCTGTCTTCTACAAGTGAAATCGCTTTTTATCATTCGCTATATGAAGAAAAGGTATCGAGTGTGGCACTGAGCTTTCAAGATTAAGAATGCTTGCATGCCCCATTGTCATTGCTCTCCCCGGCCATGAACACGAATGCATTGGACTCAGATGCAAGTTAAACCCTCAGAGAGGCTTCTATGTATTACTCTCTATGCTTCCTTACAACTTTTTTGAATGCTTAAAAAAATGCTTATGTTATGTTGGTGATACCTATAATGCTGGCAATTTATGCTAGCATCTGCTCTCTTCTTACATATGTGACCCACCCCTTTTCATCAAAATTAATTATATTTTCATTTTGTGTTTCCTATCTTGAGTATGCTCATGTTTGAGTTTTTCTATATTTTGTTTTGTAAAAAAAAAAACAAAAAAAAAAACAAAAGATTTGTACCCTGTCCAATACCTTAAGAAAGATAAAAAACATGTCTTTAGTAGTTGCATGCGGTTTACAAATATTTCCAAGGATGACGTTTCTTTATCCTAAATACATTTTGCGCCAGCATGTAGCTACTTTAGGCACCTAAAAATAAGTTTCTTTCATTAGATGGCCAAATGAATCTTGAAAGTACTTCTACCGTTATCTTTTCTTGATAGTTTCCTAACATACAAAACCAGCCTATAACATTCTACTTTGACTTTGTTGATACTTTGAATTCTCTCTTATATAGTTGCTTTGTAATAGCCTTATCCCACATCTTCCTCACAATACGTTCAATGAGAACATTGACCTATTTTAAGTTTGGGAGTGTGATGCAATCATAATAACCCCACACGTCCTTGTCTCTCAACAAGTCCCCAAAGATGAAGAGAGATGATTCAAAAGGATGCGAGGAGTTGAAAGAAGAAGAAAATTGCACATGCCACTTTCTAATTTGAAATGGGAAGGCAGCGCCTTGACACCACAGACAAGTGCCTTGAGGCTGCGTGCCAAACACTGGCACCTACACACAACATGCAAGCGTGCGTGCTACCACGCATATCTATATCTGATCTTCCCAGTGCGTGCCCCATGCCCACGCCCCTGTCGATGCTGTCGCATAGCGTTGTACGCATACGCCTAGCTAACCTCACAATAAACAGTGCCCATGCCCCTGCTAACTTCACAGTCGCCCATAACCACGCGTGCCTGCCAACAGCCTCGGTCACCCACGCCAGCACACACGCCGAAAACTAATCAAAGATATAGGGGTTATCAACACTAAAAAGAATGCTCTTTACTGAAAAGAAATTGTAGGAAAGTGAGAAGCAAATTCAAATCAAATACTAAGTCCCCCGGTAAGGACACCGAAAACTTGTTGTCTTCTTAGTAGTAATGAAATTATGTTCCAGATATGCAAAACAGTGCTAAAAATGAAGACAAATCTTGCTCAAATATAAGCAATCACAAGTAATACTGGAGTGTTCGAGGATATCGAACCTCAGGAACTTAGTAAATCTAAATGTGGCTTTTACACTTAACGCACTTTAATAGGCAAGAGAATTACATTCAAAATAGTTATGCTCAAGAGAGTAATGAAGGGAGATTACTTTAATCACTTTTTTTTTTGTGGGGGGGGGGGGGGTAAAATGTTGAATAAGCAATAAACTAGTGATTTAGCAACAAGATAATAAAATAGGGTAGCTGATGATATGTTGCTAAGTAATGCGATACTATGTTGCAGTCTTTTCTGGAAATGGAACAACTCTTTCTGTAAATAGGGTTTACCCATACATCCACTCTGTTGAGCACTATATACTGTGAAACAAGCACTATTTATGTCTAAAGTCAGATCTAATGTTCTATTAGCTGATTATCCTTTTGTTTTATAGCTTCACCACTATGTCTAGTGTGTCTACGAGGATGAATTTCTTCACCTTTGCTATATCTTTTCATTCAGTTTCAACTAGTCCAACTACCTTTCCGCAGTAAACTCACTAGCATGAACTACCTGTGGCCAACTGGGAAGTTCACAACACACCTTGAATTAGAATGAAAAGAAGAGAGGAAGAATGTATTTCATTTACAAAAATCGGTAGCAATAAAGCATTACCTATAAATGGCTATCATCAACTATCCACAGGGGGTTTTAGCTACAACTCATAACAAAATTGGCTAAACACTAAACTGACATTAATACTTGAATGGATGCTAAATAAATGTGAATCTACAAGCTTAATCTAAACAAAAATGACTAGAATTAAAAGATACAAACAAAGGTGCAGCAGTAGAAAATGAAAGCATTGAGGCGCAGAAGACAGCAATGACAACTGGGTTCTTTAGAGAGGGTTGATTCCTTCTCTCGAGAGGATTCTTCTCCATGTTAGAACTATTCCTTCTTTTTTTGAGACTTGCCCTAAATTTCTGTGCTTTTTTGTCTTAAATATTGTAGTGAAATGACCCTTGACACCCTTCTAGAGTCCCACGTGTAGGAATGTGGTATTGTGTGCCTTTCTTGTACGTCACATGCGTCCCATCGAATTGGAGGTCGTACACTAGAATATTCTGAGGAATACTCTGCTGGTCAAGATGCTACAGTATTTTGTGGAGGCATAATGCTACCGAATCGCATCGCTTACTAAGCTTTTGCTAATTTCTGCTATCTGTAAAGGCATAATCCATCTAATTACTCCTAAGCGATGCACGGAGGTAAATTATAGAAATATGATAAACTTAATTCTTTTTTCATGCTTTCTTCATGCTATAATCCTATAAACGTCAACCAAGGATTTAGGATTTTAAGCAAAACAACCCTCTTTTGGAGAGCTATCACTGCTCGGGCTTTGTTGGAGGACATGGTAGGTGATAACACATAAAATGTGCTATCCTTAGGCTTAATTTTAGCTAGTTTTGTTGTGTAATTTCATAGCTTTAGGAGTTTACCTATTAATTTGTAGGTAACGAGCATTATTTTGTGAAAATATGAATCCAGGGTGGTTTGAGTTAAGAAAAACGAGCTTAAGAATAGCACAATTTGCGAAGGAACGAAGAAACGAGGCCAAAATAAGTGAAGACCCGAGGCTGAGCGTCTCCACAGCGGACTATGGTATTGAGACACCCAAAATTTGCAAGCAAAACCACATGAGTGTGTTGGAGAGGCAATGGTGCTGAGATGCTGCACGTGGGCATCTCAACGCCCGAATTCAACACGTGCGGGTGCACACCATTCTTGCCAACCAGATAGCACTGAGACGCCACTCAACACGTCTCAATGCTCCCACATGTATGCGTGCCCTGCATACCGCATGCCTGAAGACACCACTCAACGTCCTAAATGCTTGCACTCGAGCGCGCTAGCGAGCGCCAGCCCTTGTCATCCGCGAAGTAGCATTGAGACACTACTAATGTCTCAATGCTACGATTTTGTATGCCCTAAGTGATGCTTGCATCACATACATTTTGAGCCACATGAAGGCAGCATCGAGACGGTGTTCTTAGCGTCTCGACGCTGCTGGAAGAATTGTTTTTAAAAGACCATTTTCTATTCCAATTTCAAGGAGGCCATTTGGAGAGAAGGAAATACACTTTGGAGCATGATATTCCAGAAGGCAGAAGAGCTTCCCATGGACCCTCTAGAGGAGATCTATGGCTCAGGATTGCGGGTTTCACGACGTGAACGAGTGAGGCACGCGTCTTTGGGAGTTTTCTTTAGCCCTTGTAGACTTAGTTTCGATTTGTAATTTCATTGATGACGTCTCTGTTTTAATTTGTAGATTTGAGTAGCAAGACTCTGCCTTAGACTATTCTATAATGCTTTAAGAAGTTTTTATGTTTTGTTAATGCTATGGATTATTTTTATCATGTCATTATTCATTCATGCATTTGCATGCGTAATGTTATTAATCTCCAAATCGAAGATTAAATTGATTCATTAATTTAAGTTTTTGCTCAAGAGAGTAAAATTTAGATTAAATTATCGCATGCATGACTATTGTAAACCATCGTGCAAGAGTGGGGGTCTATTAATAGAGTAATAAACTGTTATCTCTTAGAGAATTATTTGTGAACCGTGACGACAAGCAGATTGCCTCGAGCTCAAGAGAGGAAGGGATTGGACCACAATAGTTCTTCTAAGGAGTAGAAAGTTCATAATGTCTTGCTAGTGTGTGGGTAACAGATCTAGAGGTTGAGTCTGCATGTTAGTGAGAGAGTAGCTGAGCTAGAGGGAGGAAGCCAAATGTTATATTATTCCCAGCTTATGATTTCATTATAATAGAATAATTCATTGTGTTAATAAAGTGTATTGTCCAAAGCATGTAAATTCAGTTCTGAGGCAGACTCTCCATATGTCACCTCCATTTAATTATGAGTAAGAGTAGTGTAATTTAACTTTCGATCATGTTATTCGATTTCCAAGATAGAATAAGGTATGAGTAACTATGGTACTTAATCAAATTAGAAACCCACACCCGAGGACGACACTCGATACTTAATTCCACTATACTAATACTGACCCCTACACTTGGGATGATGTAATGTTGCGATCAACAGCCGCCAGGTATAATTGGCCATCCGAGAGGTCCACTCATAGAGTTGCAGAGTTGTATGAGTTAGATGAGGTGAGTTTTCTCAAAGCCCAAATTACAACACTTACTAATGCTTTGAATAACCTTGTGATGCTAGGTAATAGTCAGTCGATTGCATCTATGGCAGCATGCAACTCTTACCTGCCTTGGGAGACTCAGCAGCTTGAGTAGGCAAACTACATAAACTGAACTTATTGAAACCAATTTAGAGGCTATCAGAACCCACCGCTGAATCAATACCATCTATGTTGGCGTAATCTCAAGAATTTCTCTTACGCTAACACTAAAAATGTTTTGTAGGGACCTTCTGGTTATGCATCATCTTCTCAACAGCAATCGAACGATCCATCTTTAAAGGAAATACTGAAAACGTTCATAAAGGAGTTCTATAACAGAACAAAAATCTTGGAGAGTAGAATGGATAGCCATGAAAAGGCTATGAAAAATTTGGAGGTTCAAGTAGGACAAATAGCCACGTCGCTGAACATGATGCAGAAAGATAAGTTCCCTAGTACCACTGAAGTAAATCCTAGGGAGCATTGCGATGCTATCTTGTTGAGAAGAAAGTTCCTGAGGAGAAAAAGGACATAGTGCAGACATCGAGTACTGGGAAGTAGTCTAATTCCCTTCCTATTTATTTGAGTTGAATCCCTTATCCTTAGAGATACATGAAAAATAATATGGATGATCAATTTACCAAATTCTTAGACATTTTGAAATAATTACATATTAAGATTCCTTTTGTAGATGCCCTAGAGCAAATGTCGAACCACATCAAATTCATGATGGAAGTATTGTCTAAGAAGAGAAAATTTAGGTAGTTTGAGAGGGTAGATCTGACAGAGTAGTGCAGTGCTATACTGCAGAAGAAGCTACCAGAGAAACTTAAAGATCCAGGGAGTTTCATTATTCCCTGTACCATTGGTAACTTAGAGATTAACTGTGTCTTATGTTATTTAGGTGCATCTATTAATCTCATGCCTCTGTCTGTTTTCAAGAAGTTGAACTTAGGGCATATACAACCAACGAGCATCCGTCTATCGTTAGTTCATCGATCGGCAACATACCCAAAAGGTATAGTAGCGGATGTATTAATAAAAGTTGACATGTTCATCTTTCCTATAGACTTTATAGTTTTGGATATGGAAGAGGACTCAGAGATGCCCATTATATTGGGAAGACCGTTCTTGGCCACTGGAAGGACCTTGATAGATGTTCAGCAAGGTAGTTAAAGCTTACCTCCTTGTCATTTACCTTAAGATAAATGACAAGGAGGTAAGCTTTAACATTTATCGAGCTCTTAAGAGCCCTCCTAATGTAAGCACATGTTATAAGTTGGATGTTGTAGAGAATGGTTGTGTTGAAAAATTTTAATTCTTAAACTTCTAATGTGTTTGATAAGGGGAATTATATGCACTTGTGGTAGTTTAGGTGTTTAAAAAGAAAATGTGCATGTTTCTCCTATTGCGAAGTCTGTTGTTGAGAATTCGCATCCTACTTCAAATGTTGTTGGTCATCATATTGAAAATATGTCTGTGTCTGGTAATTATGAGAAAATTTGGTTGAAAGTTGAGCCTCCTAATTTAAAATTGAAACCCCTGCCCACATATTTTAGATATGCATACTATGATTCTTTTACTTATGTTGTTATACGTGCTAGTGTGAGCAAGGTATAGGAAACTATTTTTCTAAATGTGTTGCAAGATTAAAAATTAATTTGGGAAGGAGGCTAGGTGGATCCATGACATGGTCGTGAAAGAATGAGTGATTTGATGTCTTGTCCAACTAGGGATGTTAAATCAAGCACTTCTTGGGAGGCAACCCAAGTATTCTTGTTTTTCTACTTTTATTGCATTGTTTGTTTTTAGTTAGTTACTTGCCCAATTCACATGGATTTTGCACATATTTCTCTCTTTTTCAGGAGTTAAGGCACAACTGTACTCATTCCACCTCCTTGTCCTATTGTGGACGATCTCATACTTCAGGCTAGTACTGATTACTTTCTTTGCCTTGTTAAGGAATCAAATTTCCAGCAGAAGCGATTGAACGCTGAATGCATTCAAGAATAAATTTGGAAAGCAACATACATTCATGGGCTAAAATTACAGAAAGAAGAAACAAATAACTTTGACGAACTTCTCTTCAATTCACGTACTTTTTGTGTTGTTCTACAATAATCTTAAACCCGAGCACTACCACGCGGTGATCTTGCTATTCTCTGGATCAAACAAGGATTGATTGTGGGATCTATACTTTGAGGGGAAGAAGAGAAACGTGAAAATTCCAGCAAGTCCCTTATGTTCACAACACAAAGGTATTTATCCAAAGAAGAAGAAGAGAGAAAGTGGGGGGAGATCCTCATCCCACGTAACCCATTAACTCCCCATTAGTGGGGAGTTAATTTAATTTTAATAATAATAAAATTATAATTAAAATTATAAATAATATAATTAATTAACTATATATTATACATATCTCTATCTTTAACCTATGGTTTTAATATGAATCCTATCCATATTAAATTTTAACCCATAGTATTTATATGAATCTCATTCATATAAATTAGATTTGAATCTTATTAAAATAATTAAATTCTCACATATTATATAGTTGAAATATAAATCATATTTGTACTCAACTATATACTATAATGTATCATTATACATTACAGCTTATAAATTCCCTTAAATAATTTGAACAATTCAAATTATTCCTTTCATAATCCTTAGTGAGCTCGCAAGTGGACCTTATGGACCTATAGATTAGAAGCTCCAATGACATGAGATTAATTAATTAAACTCTTTTAATTAATTGTCTGATATTCATTAGCTGTCGGTCACTCCACGAAAGAACGACAGCTGCACTCTTCGCACAATAGATATATTTCTGTGTCCATGGATTTAATCAATCAATAGTAAGTCGACCCTTCACAAATTATTTATAACTACAGCTGAGTCAAAATTATCGTTTTACCCCTGTGGTTATATTTAACTTCTTAAGTACCACTGATCCCTCTAATGAACAATTAGTCATAGTCCAACTATAACTAGACCCGTCTCTGGCTAGTGAGAGGGTGAGACGCGTCATTGTTCAAAACCCGGAATCAGCCCTTACGAGAATAATTCATCTACTTGCCCTAGAAATGGGAAGAAGTGAATTTCATCTCGTGTAGCTATGTTCCTAGCTACTTACTCGAATAAATCCCCAAAATGGTAGGCTTATTGAGTCGGCTATCTTGGCCACTCTCACCCATACAGATCAAAGGATTGCCTTCATAGGCAAGAGTTCACAACTCACTCAAGATTAAGGTCGAGTCACCTATGATCATCCTAGTGAAATATTAATCTCTTCAAGCAACGACGTTATAAAGAGTGACTAATCATTTCGCGGTCCGGTCATATACAAAGTCTTCGTATAGGATACCCTCACTCACATGTCCTTACATGAACGATTAGGATCATAATCGTTTGTAACACTTTACAACTCTTGTAACAATTACAACATGGGTCGTATCCAATAGTGTTACCAAGATAAAGTACCCAACCTTACCCATGTACTATAGACCGTTTAGATTATTATTTAAACATGATCTACGTGTATGTGTGCTACATACATATTTAAATTACATAAAATAACCTTGGATCTTAGTTTATTGGATTGGGTGTTAATGCACACTATAAGTGAAATAAAATAACATCTTATTTATTAAATAAATAATTTGTTTACAATAATTACAAAAACACGAAACTCATGAGATTTAGGGCCCTAACCCCAACACTTATTTGTTAATACATTGAGGACGATGCATGTTTTTCAGTTTGGGGTAGGGGTGTCTTGAGTACTGTGTGCTAATAGGATAGATTTGTGAATTGTATGGTGAGCTCCTGAAAATTGTGGTTGTGTGATGATCTTGATGATTGTTCAAATGTTGGATGCATTTTTCAATTTGATTGAATGATCATGATTGATTGATCACCTAACCATGTGCTGAATAGTAGAACTTTTATGCACGCATGCTGAAGTCTATGACTTTCCATAATTTGCTGTGATATGTATGTGAGTTGAAATAGGTAAATTAGTCGGCATACTTTTGATGTGAGTTATGTTTGAAATCCTTCTTTGATTCCCTTGTCTATTGAGCACATTGTCCTCCTGTTTAGACTCCTAAAGGCTTAGAGTGTCGTTGATGAGATTAGACTTAAGATATTTCAAAATGATCTGATTCTTGGATAGTGAACTTCTAGGTTAAAGTAGCCTATGCTGAAAACGAAAGAGTAAACAACATGCAAGCACACCAGATTGGATCAAATTGCACTCTAAATAGCTCAATTTATAGGATGAACATGCCTTTAAAAGAATGAAAAAATAGAGAGATGAGAAACAAACTTTTGATGATCAAATTCTTCCTCTTTTCTCCATGGGTTTAATCACGAACGGATGCTAGACCACCACGAGAGTCTTATCAGCTATTCTCTAGCCTTAGAACAGATTATGGGATCCTCTTTTGTGATGAATTCGGGATGATAGAAATGGGTGTATATGTTTTGGAAAATGGGAAAGATGACAGAAATTCACCAAAAGAACACCAAAATTTCTAACCCTTTATTTATAGAGGAATTCGTGCAAAATAAATTCTCCATCAATTAACACACAATTGATGATGAATCAAGGTGGAAAAGATGTGGCCTCTTGTGAGCTTTCATGGAGAATAAAACGGAATAATGGATTTTTCCATTATCCATTTTTTTCTCTCTTTTTTTTTTTTTTTCTTCTCTTTCATTGAATTTCAAAAATTAAATAAATAAAAGCAAAATTAAATTAAATCAATTTTAATTTAATATTATTATTTTAATATCAAATATCAAAATAATATTATTTTTCAACCAATCCCAGATTTTCTGAAAAAATAATTTTCCCAAAAATAATCCTTATAATATTTAAATCTCATTTAATTATTCAACTCTCCTTGATCATCTAATTCACAGTTAAACGTTGAGACTATAAATTTATCGAATATATTTAATGCTCACTCCCTTAACTGAATTTGAACGTTTCAAACTTATTCATCACACTGTTATAAAGTTTTATCCGATGTGACCTAGTCGAAGGACCTAATGGACCTACAAATCATGAGCTCCAACGATCCAAGATTACCCAGTTAAACTTTTTAACCTAGTTAACTAACATTAGTTAACTAACAGGTCACTCTACTAAAGCCCGTAGCTGCACTTTCCTCACTATAGATATATTTCTGTCCATTTGATATAACCATGATTAGTAAGTTGACCCTTCACAAGTTGTTCGTAATCTCAGCTATGTCAAAATTATCGTTTTACCTCTGGATTACTTCTTGCTCCTTAAGTACCGATGACCCTGTAATGAACAATTGGTTTGTGGTCCAACCACCAAACCGAGTCTCTCTGGGCCAATGAAAGGGTGGGGCCCCTTGTTCAAGACATGAAATCAACAGTTAAGGGAATAATCTCTTTACTATCCCTAAAGTTGGGTAGGAGTGCATTTCATCTTGCAAGACTATGTCCCCAGCTATCTACCCATACTTACCCTTAAAATGGGGGGCTTATTGAGCAGGCGATGATGACCCTCTCTCACCCATGCATATCTAAGGATAATCCCGAATAAACAAGAGTTCATAGTTAGTTCACGATTAAGATCAAGTTACCTAGGTCATCTATTTAAAATTAGCAAGTGTTTATAAGAAAACAGCGTTATAAAGAAATAGTTGAAAGGTGTATCAACATACATGTGTAGCGGATTAGGATCTAAAACACTCTAACTAGCTCAATTGAATAAGGAAAA
>JAOANK020743815.1:0-11033 GCA_026257165.2 Telfairia occidentalis | reverse complement strand
TCAACCTCTTATATACACTTACTTTTATACTTCTTTAGCTCTGTGGCTACTTCACTTCTTGGAAACTTCAACAAATATAATCAAGTTAGTCATATGAAATAATGAATTAATTGGTTTTACTTTTACTACTTGGGTTGTGTGTTCTTTAAGGGCAATTTGTTATTCTTTGGATCATTCCTCCTATATCAAATAACACTATGAAACATAAAATCAAATGAATTAAATGTGTAATAAATTCAAAAGGAAACAATTCTAGACTTCTTGGATACACTCACCTTTGCACTTCCTTATCAATTGGCTACCTCACGTCCTGTATCAAAGAATGAAAAAAACATATTGCCCTTGCGATAGCTCACAACCCAAGTAGAAAAGGTAAAATCAATGAATCCACAACTGGATTCAACCTTCCTCCTATATCGAAAATACTATGAATCACAAAATCAAATGAAGTAAATGTGTAACAAATTCAAAAAGAAAGAATATTTGACTGAAGATACACTTACCTTTGGGCCTATCTTCAGCTCCGGGAAACTATATAACTTGGAAACATCATCCTACAAGTTGGTAAGAAATAAATAAGTGGATTAAATGGATTTACTTTTACTACTTGGGTTGCAAGTTATTGCAAGTGCAATTTATTCTTTTCTTTCATTAGATCCACTGATTGATCGATTCTTCCTCCTATATCCAAAAAATTATGAAACGCAAAATCAAATAAACCAATTATTAAATAAATTCAAAGGAAATAATATTTGACGTCTTAGTTATTAATCTTTGGCCTTCTTTACATCTTGGACACTTGCCCACTTAGAAACACAATCCTACCACAAAAAATAATCAATTTAGTAAGATTAAAAGGAGTGGATTAATTAGTTTTACCTTTACTACTTGGGTTGTGAGATCTTCCATGAGCAATATGTTGTTTTCTTTTTTTGTATCCACTAGTGGATCCACCCTCCCTCCCATAAGAAAAAAAAAGAATAAACTATGAAAGACAAAATCAAATGAAGTAAATATTTAAAAATTTTAAAAGGAAATAATACTAGACCTCTTAGAGACACTAACCATTGGACTTCCTTTTCTCTTAGCTACCTCATATCCTGTATCAAAAGAATGAAAAAAAAAACATATTGCTATTGCCATAGCTAGCAACTCTAGTAGCAGAGGTCAAACCAATTAATCCACTACTGGATCAACCCTTCCTCATATATCGAAATACTATGAAGAACAAAATTAAATGAAGTAAATATGTAACAAATTCAAAAATAAAGAATATTTGACCTCTTAGATACACTTACCTTTGGGCTTATCTTTAGCTCTAGGCTACTACATAACTTGGAAATATAATCCTACAACAAGTATAACCATGTTGGTAAGAAAGAAATAAGTGGATTAAGTGGTTTTACCTTTACTACTTGGATTATGAGCTATTGGTAGTACAATGCGTTCTTTTCTTTCTACTAAATTCACTTAATTTTGGGCTTATCTTTAGCTTCGAGCCTCAGAATCCGCAAAAAGAGCGAAGTTCAAATGATTTTTTGTCCAAATTTCGTACGTCAGCACCCAGCTTAGGACTTTGATTCGAAATTCTCAAAATCACCAAAGGGATTTGTTTTGACGATCTTTTGTCCAACTTCAAATATCGGGCCACACAGCCCAATTGAAATCTTCTAAATTGCTCAAGGGAGCGAAGTTTGTATGATCTTTAGATCTAACGTCAGGCCACACATGCAAGCAATGGGCTCAGAATCCTCTTAATTACCAAATGGAACGTAGTTTGGATGATATTTAGTCCAAGAATGGAACATCGGCCATCACGATCAAGGCTTTTGTTCGGGATCATCGACATCCCAAAAGAAGTGAAGTTTTGACAATCTTTTGTCGAACATAGGACATTGGGCTCAACGTGCAATACCTGGGCTCAAAATCCTCTAAATCACCAAAGAAGATGAAGTTCGAACAATCTTTAGTCCAAACTTTAGAAATTGGCCACCATGCTCAAGGCTTTTGTTAAGAATCCTCAAAATCACCAAATGGAGCAAAGTTCTGACGATCTTTGGTCCAAACATTAAACATTAGCCCTCACGAGTAAGGCATGGGCTTAAAATTCTCGAAATCAACAAAGAGAGCAAACTTCAAATGATATTTGGTCCAAACTTCAAACATCAACCCCCACGTGAGAGGCATTGGCTCGGAATCTTCTAAATCATCAAAAGGAGCATAATTCAGACGATTTTTGGCCCAAACATTGTACATTGGCCCCCAGGTGCAATGCATGAGCTCGAAATGCTCAAAATCAACAAAGAGAGCAAAGTTCAAACAATCTTTGATTCAAACTTACCTTTGCCCATGCCTTGCACGTAGGGCCAATTTCTGATGTTTGGACCAAAGATCGTCACAACTTCGCTCCCTTTGGTGATTTTGAATTTTCCAAACCAAAACATTGAGCCTGGCGGCCGATGACCGAAAGTTTGGACTAAAGATCATCTAATTTTCGCGACCTTTGGTGATTTAGAGTATTTCGAGGCCATGTCTTTCACGTGGGGGCTGATGTACGAAGTTTTGACCAAATATCAGTCGAAATTTGCTCTCTTTGTTGATTACATGGATTTCTAGCCAATGGTTTACACGTGAGGACAAATATTTGATGTTTGGACCATAGATCGTTAGAATTTAGCTCCCTTTGGGGATTTTGAGGATTTCAATCTCAAGCCTTGAGTGTGGAGGCCGATGTCAGAAGTTTGCAATAAAGATCGTCTGAACTTAGCTCTCATTGGTGATTTAGAAAACTTCGCTCCTTTACCTTGCACGTGGGACTGATGTTCAAAGTTTGGACCAAAGATCATTCAAACTTCACTCTCTTTGTTGATTATGAAGATTCTAAGCCCATGCCTCACACGCATGGGCCAATGTCCGATGTTTGGACGAAAAATCATCAAAACTTTGTTGCCTTTGGTCATTTCGAGGATTCCCAACCAAAGCCTTAAACGTGGAGGGCAATGTCTGAAGTTTGGACTATTGAACGTTTGAATTTCCCTCCCTTCAGTGATTTAGAGGATTCTGAGCATGCCTTGCATGTGGGGGCGGATGTCCGAACCTTCGATCAAAGATTGTTCGGAATTCGCTCTCTTTGTTGATTTCGAGGATTACGACCATGCCTTGTAGGTTGGGCCCAATGTCTAATGTTTTGACCAAAAATAGTAAAAAATTCGCTCCGTTTGGTGATTTTGAGGATTTCAAAACAAATACTTAAGCTAAGGGGCTAATGTACGAATTTTGAACCAAATATCATTAGAATTTTGCTCCCTTTGATGATTTTTAGGATTTCGAGCTCAGTCCTTGCACACGATGGCCAACATTCAAATTTTTGGCTAACGATCGTCCAAACTACACTCATTTTGGTGATTGAGAGGATTTCGAGGCCAAGGCTTGGACGTGAGGGCTGAAGTCTTTAATTTGGACCAAAGATCGTTCGAACTTCACTCTCTTTGTTGATTTCGAGGATTCCAAGCTCATGTTTTGCATGTGAGTACTAATGTCCGATATTTGGACCAAAAATTGTCAAAACTTCGCTCTCTTTGGTATTTTGGAAATTTTGAACTAAAGTCTTGAGCGTGGATGCTGATGTCCGATTTTACTTCGTAACCTTTGGTGATTTAGAGGATTCCGAGCCTATGTCTTGCACAGGGCTGATGTCTGAAGTTTGAAACAAAGATCATTCGAAGGGCAATTTGTTGTTTTCTTTCTTTGGACCCACTAGTGGATCTACCCTTTCTCTTAGATAAAAAAAACCTATGAAAAACAAAATCAAATGAAGTAAATGTGTAAGAAATTCAAAAAAAGAAAATTCTAGACCTCATAGATACACTAATCTTTGTGCATCCTTATCTCTTGGCTACCTCACCTCCTTAATCAAAAGAACGAAGAAAAACATATTGCTCTTGTGATAGCTCACAACCAAAGTAGTAAAGGTCAAACTAATTAATTCACTACCAGATCCAACCTTCCTCCTATATCGAAAACACTATGAATCACACAATCAAATGAAATAAATGTGTAACAAATTTAAAAATAAGGAATAATTGACTTCTTAGATATACTTACCTTTGGGCTTATCTCTAGCTATAGGCTACTACATAACTTGGAAACATAATCCTACAACAAGTACAATCATGTTGGTAAGAAAGAAATAAGTGGATTAAGTGGTTTTACCTTCACTACTTGGATTGTGAGCTATTGCACGCAAAACATTATTTTCTTTCTTTAGATTCACCGATTGATTGATTCTTCCTCTTATATCCAAAAAATTATGAAACACAAAATCAAATAAACTAATTGTTAAATAAATTCAAAAGAAATAATACTTGACCTCTTAGTTATTAACTTGTGGCCTTCTTTACACCTTGGACACTTGCCCACTTGGAAACAAAATCCTACCACAAAAAATGATCCAATTAGTAGGATTGAAAGAAGTGGATAAATTAGTTTTATCTTTACTACTTGAGTTGTGAGATCTTCCATGAGCAATATGTTATTTTCTTTCTTTGTGTCCACTAGTGGATCCACTCTCCCCTCTAACAAAAAAAGAATAAACTATGAAAGACAAAATCAAATGAAGTAAATATTTAAAATTTGAAAAGGAAATAATATTAGACCTCTTAGAGACACTAACCATTGGGCTTCCTTATCTCTTGACTACTGCACTACTTCGAAACAAAATCCTCCAACAAACATAATGAAGTTAGTAAAAAGGAAATAAGTGGATTAATTGGTTTTATCTTTATTACATGAGTCTGAGTTCTCATAGGGGCAATATAGTATTTTCATTATTTGGATCCATATCTTTCTCCTATATCCCAAAAACTATTAAACATAAAATCAAATGAAGTAAATGTATAATATATATTTAAAAAGAAAGAATACTTGACCTCTTAGATACCCTTACCTTTGGGTTTCTTTAGCTTTTAGCTACTTCACAACTTGGAAACACAAACCTACAACAAATATAATTAAGTTTGTACGATGGAAAATAAGTAGATTAATTCATTTTACTTCTACTACTTGGGTTTTGAGCTATCACAAGCACAACGTGTTGTTTTATTTATACATGTATATGTATAAATATATGTATATACCCTTATATATGTACATATACACTTATATATGTATATATTTTTTTATTCTATTGATATGATATATCAATGGTAGACCTTATAACAATTAAGCATGCAAACTGATGCGTGCAAAGATCCTTGTAAGCGGTTTGCCAAGCAAGTCTCCACGATCAAGGCACCAAAGTTCAACTCAAGCTAACTTACTAGGAACTTTAGTGGGACTCGATGCTAGGAAGTCCTTGGTTAAGCGAACCCCTAAACATACAAAGATACTAAAACCCAAAGTTAGTCAAACAAACCCAAAGGAAAGGTTAGGAACCTTTGAAATTTCTGGTCAAGGCTAAGAAGCAAGACAACTTGAATGCTTTCGCACTATTCACAAACCCATTCACTCCAAGGAAGAAACACTCACAAGTTTGGTGACCAACCAGGCTTGAATGCTTCTTTACAAGCACTTCTAAGCCACGCACAAGAGAATGCTTAAGAGAGGGGTTCAATTGCTATGCAAATTAACAAGCCTTTTAAAAAAAGAGATTCAAAATTTCATTCATCAAAAACTTTTTTAAACATACAATGGCTTTGACATTTTATAGAAGCCAAAGTCTGACAAAAAGGAAAGAATTATAGAGGAAAATCTATTCCTAATTTGTTTGGAAAATAAAATCCTATAGCATAAAATTCCATAACAAATTGGGATAAAAATCAACTATTTTTTCTATTCTAGAAAAATAAAATATTCCCAAGATTACAAAGGAAATCAAAAGGGAAAATATTTCTATATTTGTGATGTAGGCACATGAATGACGGCAAGGAGCATGCACGCGCGTGGAGGGGGTCAAAAAGGTTCGTTGGTGCGCGAACGGGTCTTCATGGACGTAGGCGTGGGCAACTGGGGTTGTTAGCAGGTGCACGCGGGCGTGAGTGGCAAATGTTGGCGTGTAGTGCGCGCGCTGTCAGCAGGGACGCACTTGAGAGGTTAGTGTGGGCGTAAAGACAGACGGCTGTGAGGTTAGCGACGCGCGCGACTATGAGGTTAGCGTGCGGCCATGGGCGTGGTCGTGCGGGCGATGCACACGCTGGCTGGGCGCATGGTTGCTTGCGTGTGTGGGGCTTTGCGCTGCGAGTGTTGAGCGCTGTCCTAGGCGCCTAGGTGCTGTTAGAAATTTTCTTTGGACAAAAATGCCTATGAATTCCTCTTTCTTTGAGCTTTCTTGTCTTTGCATGCCTCGTAATCCTTTCTCAAAATTTTCTTTTTTTCCCTTGGCTTGACTTATGGACTTAAGGGCTATTATGATCACATCACAAACAATAACTGATAAAAAAAAAAGTTGAGTACCACAAATTTACCATTTTTCATATATTGGTATGAGAAAATCCATGATAGAACTGATAGAAAATGAGCACGCAGACAATCACTAATAGAAAATAATTTAAAATACCATTAATATATTATTTTTAATTTATTGATATTGTATATCAGTGATAAATCTAATGGCAAATGAACATGCAAACAATCCTGGATAAAAAATAAAGAAAGTTAAATATTACTGACATATAATTTTTGTATTATTTATTAATAAGTACATCAATATTAATGATAAATCTAATAGTAAACGAGTATGTAAACAATTGGTGATAGACGTTTATCACTGATATAATACATATATTGCTGATAGACATGTGTCGGTGGCAATCGTTGATATAGGTCTATCAATAGCAATAACTTATAGAGGTCAAGTAGTGCAATCGATGAGAGAGGTACAGTAGTGTGACAGTCGTTGATAGACCTCTATCAATGACAATCTTTGATAGTCGTATGACATTGAGATATGTTGACAAGTCTTTTCAACTTTTTACATGCTTTAATTTGGCATGAATTTAAAATTGTGTAAAATTTGCAATTACTTTTTAGCTTGTGCTAGACTTGCTATTATTTTAGATCATATTTATTGTCTAATAATATCCTAGTTTTAAAAAGTGAAAACTTGCTAAACAAGCATGAGTAGGATCCCAAAATTGCTAAACTTGCTAATATATCTACCCCAAAATTCATGACAAAACCGATGAAACAAACGGACCCTTAAGGAGTTATAACGACGTGATTTAGTTAGACAATTTTGTAGGATCGAGAGTGAGAGACGAAAAGTTGGGGGGTATGATTCTAGCTATCACTAATTTGTGCAACTTTCTCTAATAAAAATCTTAGGCAATAACATGTAAAAGTATTGACGAAGTGTATTTTAAAACTGCTACTATAAGTATAGCTCACTCCATAAACCACCTATTAAATATTACCCACAACCAAAATGAAGTGGACTAAAAAAATAAAAGAGAGAAAAAGCATATCAATGTAATAAAAGGTTTGAGTTTTTTTTAGGTCAACAACCTAGTGTAAAAGGATTCGAACTCACGACGATATGCATTTTAACCGATTGTGGTTTTGCTGGGTTTGGCGAATACACTGTTTGAGTTGAGGAACATTATTCCGATTTTTTGAAATCAGTTGGTTTCGCCTCCTCCAGTCCTCCTACATAATGAAGAAGCAAGTCTACAACCCGCGAACGATTACTGGCACTTCCGATTCCATCCTACTCTGAAACCCATTAGCTTATCTCTGTCTTCTTCAACAAGAAACAGTGTTAGATTTGGTTTCTGTTCTGCTCCCCACTCCTTCCTTAGCTTTTTTCTGCAATTTGCGACAAATCATTCTCCGGTTCCCTCGTCGCCGCTTTATTGGATTGCGGCGTCTAGTTTCAGTATACATACCTGATACCGCAAAAAATTTGGGCACATTTAATCTCACCAGATTATTTTTTTCGACCAATTTGTTGGATCTGAATATTCTTTTACAACGTGGTTATTGGATCGAATTTTTAATCAATTCTTTCAAAACTAATCGTCTTTTATTGTATTCGCTGAGGGGAAGATGGGAACCAAGTATGTCCAGAAGAGTGCTAAATACAAGACCTCAGTTAAGGATCCTGGCACGCCCGGAGTTTTGGAAATGGTACTGGTTTAAAGTTCATTATTCGTCTTTGATTGTCTGTCTAGGTCTTTGTCACCTTTGTTTTTATTCCCTTTCAATCAATTAAATGTTTTTGATTGATAATATTTGATGACCTATTGAATTATTTTCTGTAAGAGTGGATATATTTATGTATTTTGTTGAAGCCTCTAAGACCTGCAATCTCTGAGTAACACCTATTCAATGGTTACGTGTTTGAAACTTCGAGTGAGCTTACTAAGGAAAAATCGTTGAATCTGAGCCTTAGAGTGGGTGCAGACATTTTATATTGAAAATTTATGTATTTTGTTGAAGTTCGGAGTTTGGAAAACAATGTCAATCTTCAAATTTTAGAGTGATTTGTTTAAGAGGTTGTAGGTTCGCTTTTATAACTTTTGCTTGTGGAACATAGACTTATATTATTGAATTTTGGAGTGCAAATGTGTTAGATTTCCTTTTAAATACGTGGTGTTCTTCTCTTAGCAATCCAAAGTGTTATAATACAATTGTATACACAACGAACTTTAACCCTTCGAAACCTCGTCTTGGTAAGTTTCTAATGAAATTTTGTAAGTGAAAAAGAGCCACGCTCTTAAAGGTGGCAGAAGAACACTCTACAGAGTTGCATATCTATTAACTTTCTATTTTTGAAATGTCTCTTTTGGTGCGGCTTTGACACAATGAAGGCAAGTCTCAATTTACAAAAGTGTGTTTCTTTATCAACCAAGAGGGGGTCTGAGCATGTTAATAGAAACATGAAGCTCTTCCTGCTAAATGGTGGTGGAGGTTTCTGAGAGAGATAAGATCCTTATTGCAAAAAGTTATAGAAGCAAATATGGATATTGTAATTTTTACTTGAGCACTACTTTACTAGTTGTTGTAGGTACATGGGCTCTTGTAGTTCGTGGAACTATGATCAATGCTGAGTCCCAATTGAGGAAAGGGCAATGGGAATATTATTAAATTTTGAATCAGCGTTGCTTATTTGAGATATAATTTCTGGGGAATCTTGAATTTGTTACTCTTTTGGTTACTATGAACCGCCCTTCATCTTACTTCCCATACTTGCTGCTAATAACAAAGACCTTTTTCTTCCAAAGTGTATCTCCACAACCATTTTGATAAAAGGGCTAATTTTTCCTCCTTAAAATTACTAATCCCAAGCCTCGTTTGCCTATGGTTGAATAGCCACCTTACAGTTGACAAGGTGGCTTTTGCTGCCTCCAACCCCTCCTGCGCATAAGAAGTTCTTAAGGGCTTTGTCTACGATCATGGCTGTTTTCCAAGGAAGCTTGAACAAGGGAGATAATAGGAGGGCAAGCTATGGACCTAATTGATAAGAATTAATTTGTCAATTCTTGCATGAATCTTGTCCAATACCGGCTGCCTAAAAGAGATTTTAATCAGAGTTTCTCCCAGCTGCATTAACAAATGACAGGAATTTTGCAACCTTTCTCTTTGTTTACTGTTAAGCAATTGGAGGGTCCTTTTAATTTTCTTGGTTGTTCATGTGGATGTCTTATCACCCCTTCTTAACCTTTCTTCTTTTCTTGAATGAAATGTTTATTTCTTTAAAAAAAAAACAAAATGAAAGGAAAAGAAAAAAATATCAATTTTTTTAAAATGTAATATCGATTTTTGGCATTGTGCTCACTTTGTTTTTGTTTGGGGATTTGGTTAGAGAGAAATAGGAGAATTTTTGTGGGTTTGAGAGGCCACGGGAGGAGGTATGGTTCCTTGCTTGAGTCAATGTGTCTCTTTGGGCGTGTGTTACTAAGATTTTTTGTAAATATCCTATAGGCCTTGGCCTTTTGGCTTGGAGCCCTTTTTTGTACAGTTAGTGTAATTGCTAGGAGGCTCCTTTTTGGTGGCTGTTTTTTTTTTGTATGCCCTTCTATTTTCATTATTTTTTCATTTTATCTCAATGAAAGCTAGTTTTGTGATATATATATATATATATTCTGAAATGCAAGTGAGATGATGAGTGATTACTTCCAGAGTGTGCATTGATCTTAACTGCTAGTTGTTTAAAGTCTTCTAACATGTTAATTACTTGCTTGAATTTGGCACAGATTTCTCACTCACTGGTAGTATTAGGTAAATTTGGTTGAGCTGTCTAATTATTATTTCTATTACATTGATTGAGCCCCACTAGAAGGGCATGGAGAGAATATCCACAACCACAACCCTGTCCCCCCCTCCAAGTTTAAAATTTACACAGAATTCTTACTGATCATGTATAGTTAATTTTTTAATCAAAAGAAATTTGAAATATTTTGATGTGCATCTGTAACTGGTTTGATTATTTAACTACCACAATTTGTTTAATTAGTTTTTCTTTTACTGCTGTTGTTTTCTTCAGACAGAGCGCAAGTTTGTATTTAGACCCAGTGATCCCACTTCAGCATCTAAGCTTGACGTGGAATTCAGATTTATTAAAGGTACCTGCTATATTTATTCCAGGTTAAAATATTTCTTTCTCCATATTTATGGTCATGTTGTATTTGCACTCTAGTATTTATCTTTTCTTTTCAAGGTTGATTTGTTTGGGGGTGTGATCTTGTTATGAAACCATTGAGAATTGGATCTAAGAACCATGTTAACAAACAAGACCCATAGAACTCAAACTCAAAAACTCCAAAACAGAATTGAAAATGTAGTAAAAAGAACCTTAGAGCTTTATTTTAGCCAAGAGCTATGTTTCTTTGCATTCTTATGTTAGTTTGCATATTTAGGATCATTCAAGTGAGACTTGATCAATCTTACTTGAGCCATTCCAAGAATTTGTAATGATGGATCAAATAAGTTTGAATAAGGTGAACTTAGGTAGAGTAAACGTTATGGCTGGAAAACAAATTAAGAACAAGCAATGTAACTCTTAAGCAATGAAGATTCAATGGATGGAATTTAAAATA
>JAOANK020743616.1:0-10531 GCA_026257165.2 Telfairia occidentalis | reverse complement strand
TTGAAATGTTCGATAAACTATGAGGGAAGGCAGGCTTTGGGGGAAGTGGGGTGTTCTAAAGTTATATAAAGCATATCAGATATACTATTGATATACATGTTGATATACTAATGAGGGTAAAATTGGTAAAATAAAAAACGAAAATCAGATTATATATTTTTTTTGCTATATTTGCCAATTTCAAAAAAGCATTGCTATATTTACAAATTTTTTTCAAAAATTGCTATTCATGCAATTGGCCCTTGATTTAGCCGATTTGTGGTTTGTTTAATTCATTTTTCACCCCAAACAACATCGAATTCATCTTTTTCCTTGGAATGCTCGGTTCCTACAAAATTTCACAAATAGAAGTATCAAAGTACATTTATAACATACAAAACTACTAAATTATAGGTCCTAAAATAGCACTTTTTGAGTTCTATCACTAAGAATAGATTAATTCAGCAAAACAATTCATTAACCCAACCAAAATAGATTTCATTTAATAGAGGCAGTGGGTTACAAAAAATCAGGAGAGAGTGGGCAAATATTAATGGCAGCCGAGATTTTCTTTTTCAGAAATATAACCAAAGAAGCAAGATAATTTAACTAACAAAAATAATTAAAAACAAGAGAATTTAGAGGAAAAAGATAGCCAACATCCCTTATAGTCATCGGTCTACAAAAATAGGATTCTTCTCCTCCACAACCTCGCCATATGCACTATTGATGGTGGTAGCGCAGGTGAGTATGCTCTTCAAATTGTGCCTGTTCAGATTGATCAAGTTCTGCTGTAGGACGTGAGTTCTTCCTCCTAGTCCTTGCTTCTTACCTCTGGTCTTGGTGGCCATGATTGCATAAAGAAAATTGCAAACTATATTTTCTTGGAATAAACTGTTGGGTTTTATATCCTAAAACTCGTGGTTTGTAAACATATTCTATTATCAATAAAGTAGTTATTGAAGTTATTTAGTAAATTTGTTATTAAATAAGTGAATTATTAAATATAACTCTATAAATCCAATAAACTAAGAACCCATGCTATAGTATGAGTACTTGAACTTTATGTTGAGACATAAAAATGGATCAAGTTCAAGTAAATAGTCAAAATTGTCTATAGTATAAGGATTAGGCTAGGTACCTTATCTTGGGGACACTATCGGACGCGGCCCACTTTGTATTTGATACAAATGATATGATCTTGAATCATTCATGTGGAGACATGCAAGTGGGGGAATTTTATGCAATGATTTTGCATGAGACTGGACTGTGAAATAGTCACTGTTTCTTTATAAACGTCGTTTACGGTTAAAATACTAACTAATTTCAAATTGATAACCTAGATAACTCGATCTCAATTTTGAACTAACTATGAATTTCTGTTTATTCGAGATTATCCTTAGATCTCCATGGGTGAGAGATGCTCATCATCGCCTGCTCAATAAACCTCCCATAAGACCGGGTAGATAGCTGAGAACATAGTCCTGCAAGATGAATTCACTCCTACCAGACTTTAGGGATAGTAGAGAGGCTTTTCCCTTAAGTGCTAATTCCAGGTCTTTAATAAGGGGCCCCACCCTCTCATGGCCCAAGAGGGAATCGGTTTGGTGGTTGGACCACAAACCCATTGTTCATTAGAAGGTCAGTGATACTTAAGAAACAAGAGGTAATCTAGGGATATAACGATATTTTGACCCAGCTGAGATTATGAACAACCTATGAAGGGTCGACTTAGTAAACATAGTTATATCAAATGGACAGAAATATATCTACAGTGAGGAGAGTGCAGCTACGGCCTTTGGTGGAGTGACCCGTTAGTTAACAAATGTTGGTTAACTAGGTAAAAGAATTTAACTGGTTAATCTTGGATCGTTGGAGCTTATGATCTATAGGTCCATTATGTCTATCGGCTAGCTCACATCGTAGAAAACTTGAGAATAGTGTAGTGAATGAATTTGAAATGTTCAAATTCGATTAAGGGAGTGAACATTAAATATATTCGATATATTCAACGTCTCACCGTTTATTGTTAAATTAAACGATCAAGGAGAGTTGAAAATAATATTTAAATGAGATTTAAATATTATAGGGATTCTTTTTCTGGAAAATTGTTCTTTTCGAAAAATCGAGATTGGTGTAAAAAATAATATTATTTTAATATATGATATTAAAATAATAAAATTAGTTTTAATTTATTTTTTTTTCCTTTTTTTAATTTATTTTTGGAAAATAAATAAATCAAAAGAAACAAAGAGAGAAAAAAAAGGAAAAAGGAAAAAAAAAACCCAATTAAGTTGGTAATTTGGGTTTAGGTGAAGTGTCCTCACCTTAAACCAACAGTAATCTCACTTGATGCATCACAAATTGAGTGTCAATTTGTTGTGCATTGAGTCATGTACATATTCTTCTATAAGAAGAAGAATTTTGAGATGAAACAAAGGTTGAATGATTGATCATTTTGTCTCCCAAAGGTGTGTTCTAAGTGTTAGAACTTCACCCCTCTTTTCATCCTTTTCCCCCTAAAATTCACCACAAATTTGGATCCCACAATCTGTTCTAAGGCTGGAGAATCATCGAGAATACTCTCGTGGTGGTCCAACATTCGTTCATGATCAAGTTCGTTGAGATTCAAGGAGGAATTGAAGCTACAAAGGTTGTATTTCATTTCTCTATTTGTTCTTTCTAATAATGCATGTTTATCCTTTTAATTAAACAAGTTAGAGTGCAAATTGATCCTTTCTACTGTACATGCATGTTGTTTACTCTTTCAATTGGTATCAGAGCATGCTAATTGCACTTAATTTGCATTGGTGGGGTTGAATTCATGAGATGAATGCTTGTGGTTGCTAAAATAGAGGTTTGTGATTTTGGCATCAAATTAATCTTTCAACTATTGAAATTAATTGTAATTTCCCAGTAATGTGATGGTTATAATGTTTGATAAAGGGTCTGTAATTTATTGGAGTCAATTAGAGTTGAAATTAAGATGTAATTTGAAGAAATTGGGCAAGAATGCAGCTAGATGCAAAGTAGAGGGAGGTTACTCTCCAGGCAATGTCTCAACACTATTCATTAGCATCTCGACATTGTTCTTCGATTCCCAAAAAGGAATGTGGGCGAAGGAGAGCCAGTTCAGCCCCTGGTCCAGTCTGGTCTGGTTCCTCTCTAGACTGTTCAGCCCTATTTTTGTGTGTTGGAGACCGATTCAGTCCTTATTCCACATGGTTCAAGCCGTTTCGAAGGGTTCGGGTCGGTTCAAGCACCTTTGGAGATTTATTATTGTAATATTTTAGTTAATTGTGCGCTTGAGATTCTAAAATCAATCCATTTTAGCCTGTTTAGTTTAATTATGCATTGTGAATGTATGTTTAAATTAAATTAAATCTTATATGCATAATGTATCTCATCTAGATTTAGAAACCCTACCATTGGACAATCATGCTTCATGCATTGTAAGTATTTTATAAATGTTATAATAAGTAGTATGCATGAATAGATATCATGAGAATTAGTATAAGTGTTATATTAATTTATGATATGAATACGGATGTATGTTATAGATGTATGTCTTTTTTATTATTAGTGGTATATAATGAATTAGATATTTAAAATCTATAACACGGATAAACAACATGCTCACTTAGGGTTAATCACTCAAATCAACCTCGTTTAACAGTTAAATTAGGTCGATTTCTTGTAAAACTAAGTTTACGAAACTCACCCTGCAAGATCCCATCTAAGGCTAGAGGTATTTAAATTGACGGTTTACGAAACACCTACTACTTAGGGATTGAGCCGGCGTCGGAGTTTAGTGAACTCGGTTTATGAGCATGTGTGAGCGATGCAAGATAATAAATGGTTTATCACTTAGACATCGTAGGTTAAAATTCAGTATAAGTTATGCTCAGATTAATCACCTAGCCTTAGGTTATGCTTTAATTGAAATATACCTAAGTTAATGAATACCCAAAAATCGTATAGAACACATTAGTAGAAGAGAATAGAACATATGATGTATTATTTTTTAGCTCTCACGTCCCTAAGAGTTCACATCGTGAGATTTATGCAGAGCTTTATGTTGCTTTTACCGCGACTGCTCCATTCGGAAAGTGTTTGGATAAATCAATAACAAGGTGAATAGGGAAAGTAGTTCATAGTAAGTGGGTGAAGGGTATATGTCAACATGTCCTACGGTCTCTTCCATTAGGTCACACCGTGACATTCCTATGTTACACTTGCTTGGAATAATAATGGCGCCTATCCAGTCGAGGGTTTATAACATGGGATTCGGAACACTGTGAACTCCGAAAATGGATAGGATTTATTAGGTTCGTTTTCAGCATTGTCTTCCCCTCGAAAGCTTGTTTGATTTCGATCTTTAAAATCTGAAAATGGAGGGCATACACTTACAAGATTTACCAAGTGTTAGTAAATTCTCGACCAAATTAACGATAACTAAATACTAAAGGAATAAGAGTTATTTTGGTATTAGTGTTTAGTCAAGTATGTTTTGATTCAGTGAAGGAGTAATTGACTGCCCCTTGGTGGCGATTATTTTGACTCACTAAAGTATCGTTGCAAATTAAATAATGCTGGGTAGATTATTAAAAATTTGCTAAAATTGATTGGATTAAGATAATGAGGTTAATCAGTTTACTAATAGAATTTGTTTATTATTTCAACAATGACTAGTTCGATCATCAAATTACTAGCTTCCGAGAAACTTAACGGAGATAACTATGCAAAATGGAAATCAAACCTTAACACAATACTAGTAATCGATGATCTTCGATTTGTTTTAACAGAGGAATTTCCTCAAGCTCCCAGCTCAACAGCAAACCGAAATGTTCAGGATGCCTATGACAGGTGGACAAGGGCGAATGAAAAAGCCTGAGTCTACATCCTAGCCAGTATATCTGATATACTGTCCAAAAAGCATGAGAAAATGGTCACTACTAAGGAGACCATGGACTCGCTGCAAGCGATGTTTGGACAACCATCCTCATCGCCCATGCATGATGCTTTAAAGTACGTTTACAATTGTCGCATGAAGGAAGAAACCTCTTTTAGAGAAAATGTTCTAGATTGATGGTCCATTTTAACCTGGCAGAGGTAAACGACGTTGTCACAAATGAGCAAGGCCAAGTCAGCTTCATCATAGAATCTCTTCCAAAGAGTTTCTTGCAATTCTGCACTAATGCCATGATGAATAAAATTGAATATAATCTGACGACTCTTCTCAATGAGCTCCAGATTTACGAATCTTTATCAAAGAATAAAGCTGCAGAAGTAGAACAAATGTTGCTACTTCTTTTAATAAATTCCAAAGAGGATCATCCTCTGGAAATAAATCTGGCCCTTCTTCATTTAAGAATAAGAGTATTCAGAAGAAGAAGAAGAAGGGAAAAGGGAGAGCCATAGCTCATGCTGCTTAGAACAAAGGCAAGGGAAAGGCTGCAGATAAAGGAAAATGTTTCCACTACAACCAGGATGGACACTAGAAACGAAATTGCCCAAAGTACCTAACAGAAAAGAAAGCTAAAAATGTAAAACAAGGAAAATATGATTTACTAGTTGTTGAAACATGTTTAGTAGAAAATGTTTTTTCAACCTGGATATTGGATTAAGGGGCCACTAATCATGTTTGTTCTTATTTTCAGAAAACTAGTTCCTAGAAGCAGCTTCAAGATGGTGAGATAACTCTCATAGTTGGATCAGGGGAGCTCATCTCAGCCAAAGCAGTGGGAGACATGAAGTTGTTTTTAGAGATAAATACATTTTGCTTCAAAATGTATTATATGTTCTTAATTGGTATAGGAATTTAATATCTATCTCAGGTTTGTTAGAACATTTGTACAAAATATTTTTTATGGTAAATGAAGTGTTCATTACAAAAAGAGGTACTCATATTTGTTTTGAAAATTTAGAAAACAACTTATATAAGTTAAAACCTACCAAAGTTAAGGCTATTTTTAATATAGAAATGTTCAGAACAGGTGAAACGCAAAATAAAAGGCAACTAGTTTCTCAAAGTACCTATCTTTGGCATTTAAGACTTGGTCACATTTATCCCAATAGGATTGAAAGATTGGTCAAGAGTGGATTCCTAAATCAGTTAGAAGACAACTCTTTACCTCCATGTGACACTACAAGAAAAATAACTTTTTATAGCTTTTTGGCATAGCTTTTTTTAAAAAAAGCTATGATAAAAATGAAAAAAAAAAGCAGTAAAAAAATTTCAGCACGCGTATGTAAAAGTTTCCCAAAAAAAAAAGCAATAAAAAAATTTCCAAATGTGTTTCTCTCCCCCAACTCACGTGAATTTCCCAAACCCTCTCCCTTCAAGCTACAACCCTCTTCCTTCAATGATGCCATCGCTTGCTACAGTCGTCATCGAGATCTGTCATCGTCGTCGTCGAGATCACGTCCACTTGATTCTCTCCTTCCACAAAGCAATTCTCACTGCCATTGAAGGTGTTCTCCATCGCCTATGATGGTTTGCTTTGTTCTTCTCTCCATGACTAATTTCCCTTTCGTCAGATCTAATTTGTGGAAGCGAAATTAGTGATTTAAATATTGCTCAAGCCCTAGCGCAATTGTTGTCAATTATTAACCACATTCCCCTTCTTTTTGTTGTCAACATTTTTTTAGTACAATTTCTTCTTCCTGCTCGTGGGTGCGAGAGAAATTGAGATTTGAGGAGTTTCGTCTGCTAGAAATAAAATAATCTTGTTTTTCAAGGAGAAATGAGGATTTTAGAGAGTTACAGTATAGGCCACACCGCTTCTACTCCTCTATATTGCAACTTCAGATCTCTAAATCAGATAAAAAGATCACCATTTCTATGACAATTTTTCTCTAATAATCTCTCGTTGCTTGAATTACTTTCGGCTTACATCATTTACTTGCTCCTTATTTATTATTTTTGCTTTATGTGTGTGTTTTCTTCAGATGATACATACAATATAGGGATCTTGGATTTTTATTTTTTGTGTCTGAAATTTTCGAGTTCCATCCAATATATGAACTGGGTCTTTGAGAATCTTTTTCGTTTTTTTGCTATTTAAGGGAATGATTGCAAGAATTTGGGCTCCTATTGGGGTTTCTTTTGTTGGAAATAATTTAGAGGTATAAATAATTGAGATTAGAGAATATGTTGGTAGAAATTTTTGAAATCTATGTATTGTTATCTTGTTAATCATGCTTGATGATTTTAATTGATGTGAATAAGGATATGGTCAGTGATTATGAATTTGAAACGACAAATGTGGAAAAGGAGGCCTACTCAATCAATGGGGAGTTGGAAGAGAAAATGGCTCTTTTGAAACAAGGAACATTCTTTAATACAATTGACATTCCAGCCACCCATTTGTTGGTTTCAAATGGACCTTTATTAAAGGTCCCATTGTTTATAGTAGAAGGACATCAAAAAAGCAGCAGAGTTTTTCGAAGGACAACCTATTGATTGGAGGAGTTTCTTTTTCTCTTGGGAAGGTTCATTCTTCTAAAGAAAAAGTCTAGATTCCCCCTTCGGAATCAGAGGTTTTTTTTATGATGATGAAGATTGCATTTTATGTGTTAGAAGTTATGATCCATTTAAAAAGGAATTTGCTGAAGGTGTTGGTGGTTTGGATGAAAGCTTTGAAGATGGTTTGCCAATCTATGTTCATTGAAGCTGAAGATCTAGTTGTTTTGGCCCATTCTTGGTTATTTTTTGGTTTTCTTTTTTAGTCTCGTTTTGGAGGATGTTACATTGATCTCTTGTTCCTTTTCATCTATGAATGAAAAGTTGTTTCTTGTTCCCAAAATAATATGCGGTAGAATCCATAGCTATTTTATGCATAGCATTATTTCCTCATTCTTTCACATTAAAGCTTTTGAGTTAGTAGTCATGACTCTCGGGTTCTGTGAAAGAGAGAAAAACTAAAGAACCTCTTCTAATTTAAATCCTTGAGTGTTGAATTTAATTTAAAATCCTTTCATATGGAACCATAAAGAGAATGGAGAAATATGAGGTAAAAGATGATTTTGTTACTTCATAGTCCAAGTATATTCATATTTCTAACATTCTCACTAATATATAATAATACATCACGTAGGGAGCTAAGTTTTAGAACAGAAAGATGACTTTTTGTTTTACAAAAGAAATTCCAAAATTGACTAAGGAAAGTAATATCTAATGGGAAAAATTTTTCGAAAGGAAAGAGGTCACCAATTTTGGGAAAGAATTGGTGCAAAAGGTAACAGTTGTGCAGGTGACAGAAAAGGCAAGTAATCCTTGATTTCTCAAGGAATTTTCTAGGTATAAGGAAGATTGTTAAGCTGGATGATTTGCAGGACCAACGAATAGACTGGTTGACATTGACTCAATATTAAAGCTAGCTAAATTATAGTAGATTGCTGCTGATTTGAAGCTGATTTCTGTACTGGTATGTTGTTTATTTGAGCTAATTTATGGACTGATATGTTTACTGATATGCTGGTGATTTAGGTTGATTTATGGACTGATATGCTGATTGATATGCTGCTGATTTAGGCTAAGTTATAGACTGGTATGCTGATGATTTAGGCTGATTTATGGACTGATATGTTGGAGATAAAACATCAAATGTGGCGGGTTGATTTCAAGTAGGTTGAACTATTTGATGTTATTAGCATTACATTGAATAAAGTTAATAAATACTCATTAGATTCAAAATTAGAACTTCAAGATTTTAATCTTTGTAAAGTACATGGAATTCAATAAAAATAATTCTTGAACTTATTAAAAACTTTTAAAAGTGCAGGGATTAAATAGGCACAACTTTCAAAGTTTATGCCAAAAACTTATAACCTAATCTTCATTTCTCCAATAGTCATATGATCTATTAGAAGAGGTAGGTCTGTAAATATTAAGATCTTTGAACAGAGAAGATGAAAAAATGGTTGATTGTGTTCTTGCTATCTGAATTTCAAGTGTAACATCTCAACATTACATTTTTTAGCTACAATAATCTCAGTGAGTTTTCTTTCTTGCCAAAATTTATGGTTTCACCTTACCATGATGATGGAATAGCACAATTTAAGAGAATTTATGTTCAATTTTCATCATGCAATCGACATTTTGAATATTTTGGACTAAATCTTGATTTAAATTAAATTATTTGTTAATAGAGTATGTGGTATCAGCTTGTTAATAGTTAGTCTTATGTATAGTTAGTTTTTGGTGCAACATTTAAAATCATGAAAAAAAAAAGAAAAGCTATGGTGTCATTGAAGAATCAAGGTAAAAGGTTTATTGTTTATATTTATACTTTTTAAGTTCATTGTATTTAAGTATTAGTAGCACACTTTCAGACTCTTGTACCAATTTTCATTCTTGAAGATTTCTTCTTTTTTGGCTTGTTATTTTAATTAGGAAGGATTTTTCTCATAATATCTGAGTTGTAATTTTCTTTTTTTATTTTGCAATTTGTATTTTCCTTTTCCCGTTTCGCGAAGTTGACATAGGTACTATATAGTCTATATTACTTAGCTTCCATTTAAGATTTGCTAAGTGCCCAAAGCTACCTTCAACCTTTACTCGGGAGGGACAATTTTTATATTGCTTGTTATTATTGACTTGAAGGTATTTACTTAAATTTGCAATTCTACTTATGTTATGTGAATTGTATTTAATGCTTTTGATGTAACATAGATATTGTGCTTGGTTGAGACGTAAAGATTGCAAAAATAATGCATAGTTTGCTTACCCTTTAGATTAAAAGTTGTAGGCGAACAAAAACTATGAATAATAATACTATGCTTGTTATTTTCGAGTATCACTACCAATGGACAAAATAGCTTTTGTGTTGCTGTAATTTCCTTGAATTTTGATGTCATTTGGTTGATTTCTTTCCTTATGTTTCTCTATGTAAATACTGCATCGCTTGATTGTCTACTGTTGTAATTTTCATTTGTTTTTCTTCATCTGTTACTGCTAGACTACTATGTTGAATGAGATGTTTTACAGGTGTTACATATTCTATTACTGATGAGGGGATATTAAGACCCAAGCTTCATTAATATTGGGTTAAAAAGGAGTTAGAAGTACGAGGTTTGCATCAGAGTTCTTTTTTGGCTATTTATAGGCTCAATGCTCATAATGATTAGAAAAAAATATTCTCTACTCTTGAAAACCATATTATTGGGACTATCATGTTACATTTTAGAATGAATTTTATATCAATCAAGTCATATCTTCACTTTATGTAATAGTTATACGATAGACTTTAATTCCTCCAAATCATCTTTGATCAAGTGAATTGAGTAAGATTGAAAATTGAATGAATAAGGTCTAGTTTGCGCTTCTTTAACTCTTACATGTTGAAAATTCTTGGTGGATAGACCTGTTGGGATTGGTGTCCTAAGTCTCATGGAATCTCGTAGTTTGCAACTTGTATAGATGACAATTTATTTATTTAATAAAATAAGAAATATTTTATTTGACACTTAGATCATTTTAACTCAATCCAATAAACTAAGATCTTAGGTTATTAAATGTAACTTGAACAGTATGTAGTAGACATACAAG
>JAOANK020743420.1:0-11034 GCA_026257165.2 Telfairia occidentalis | reverse complement strand
TTGTCGCACTTGATCTTCCACTTCCTTCGTACCTCAGCATTCTCCAGAGTATCTTTTGGAATTTCAGCATCATCACCTGAAACAAGATCCCACAAATCTGTCCCTTGTAAAAAAGCCTCCATACATAGCCTCCAATAGCTATAATTGTCACCAGTAAGCTTTTCTACACAAAGATTGTTTCCACCGTTCATCTTCACCGAGTACTAAACTCAAATACAAAATAAAGAACGTGGACGCTTTGATACCAGGTAACGAAAAACAAGATGAACAAAGTGTGGAAACACAAGATAGAAATTTGTACAAAGAAAACTTCAATTCGATTGCATTTGGAAATTAGAAATTGACAAGTATTTATAGTGTAGATAAATTATCTACCACTAACCCACTAACCTTAAAAATATCTCCACTAACACCACTAACCTTAAACTTCTCTCGACCAACACCACTAACCTTAAACTTCTCTCCACTAACCTCACTAACCTTAAAATTCTCACCACTACTAACTTAATTGAATTTAACAAGTATTTTGCACTAACTAATTTTAGTATGCTCCCTTCCTTTTATATTGTCACGGTCTATTTTAGGCATTGATCCACAATTTAATCAAGTTATTAGAGTAAATTCTCTAAGTCTAAATTTCAAAACCTTGCCTCCTATTAAAAAATTTAGCTCTTTTGCTCTTTTAAGTTTGCATTGACGTTGTATCAAATGCAAAAGCAATTGAGATGATTTTCTTTGTAATTTTAAAATCTAAAAACTGCCCCACAACATGTATCCCTAAATCTTTCTACCAATCCTTTTCCCAAATTTGCGCTAATCTTGTCCACGATATCATTCTTGATCTGTAAATTTATCTTTAATGGTTGTGCTCATTTGATTTTGGGCATTAAGTAAATATCCTCCTAATATATATATATATATATATAAACAAATATAATACATTCTTGAATCCATATTTACAGTATATTCATTGGATATTACAACGTACCTCTTGATCTTCATCATCATTGTGCTTTTGAGCCCATTTTCCTTCGTTTTGTGTTTTTTTTTTCTTTGAATCATCTTTTTTTCCCTTTTCTCTTTCGTTTTTAAGGATAATCTGCACAATATAATATATTGTCATTTTTTTAATATCCTTTAATTTTTATTCAAAATTTTACACAATATCATACCTTTCATTCACCATCGTTGTCTTTTTTCTTCACATTTTTTATTCTGTTGTCAGCTAATTCACATTCTAATCTATTTTCACTATCTGAGTTTTCAACGTCATTACCTGATTCAAACTTTGTGCAACTTGCATTTTCTTTTGTTGACTACAAGAGAACAAATTTAAGACAATTACTTTAGTACAATTCAAATATTTCAACTTAGACAGTATGTACCTCGCTTTCATCATCATCTTCATCCATTTTCTTTTCCTTTCCTTTATCTCTAGATTTTGCTATTTTTTATCCTTTAGTCCCATATGTGCAATTAGATTAGGTATTAACATATATACAATCTTTACAAGAAAGAAAAAATATTAATATATTTTTTCGTCTATTCTTGGCTTCTTTTGTTTTGCTGAAGACTTTGCTTTCTCTCTTTCTCTCTTTTTGTTTTTTGGTGCCTCTAATTTAGCTTCCTCTGTCATCTCTTCTGAATCTTCCTCCTCCATTTAAAAAATTATTAAGTTAGTTAACCTTTAAATATTCCAAAAGCTCATAGTATTTTATACCATTTTATACCTCTTGATCAATATCTAATGATATCTTTATTGTGTCCTTTTTAGTATTATTCTTTCCAATGAATTCAACTGCAAGTAATCTTTAGCTTGACCTTGTCTTTGAGACTTGTTTTACCTTTACCATTTTTATAAGAATAATTAAAATTGTATTGTCTGAGAAAGGGGATTTTAAATAAAATAGTCAAGGTCTAGTTAAAATGATTGGTCTAATTTTAAATCATTGGTAGAAGATATAGTATTTTTAAAACGATTTAAGTTTATATAAATCCCCTAGTTTTAGGTTTATATTTTTTTTTTATATTTAAAAATATGTTATAAAAATACTTCAAGACGTATTATGTTCAATTATTTTTTCTAAAAAATACTATTATTGTTTAAAATTAAAAATTGGGTCCTCTTGATTCCTATTTTTTCTCACAAAATATTTTTTTTTGTTTTCTCTTATAATTTTATTTATTTGTTCAAAAACCTTGCCTTCAAAAAATATAATCATTCATATTTTTAAATCTTAAAAACTGGTACATCTAAACTTAAATTGTTTTAAAAACCTAGGATATTGCTTGAAAAGTAATAGAGAAACCCAAAAAACCCCATGGTCATTAAACCTCGATGTGGACGCCGATGCAGCCGACGTTAGCAAAGAAGGAGGTTGCTTTCAGATCTAAGTCAAGTTTTCTAAATATTAAAGAAATCACTTGGTATACAAAACAACCATCACTTTTGCACAATACCCCACAGGAAAAAAAACCCTAATCTATCATCATCTCCATACGAAAGCTCATATATAATTGGGCCAGAATCTTCTGCGTAGCTTCCAAGTGAATTGAATCGGTCATTCCACCGCCTCATAATTAAATGCATCGATTTTTAATATGAACAATATCACAATTCACAGTATGCATTTTATTTCTTCAGCTTTATCTCTTATGCATGAAATTAAAATTGAAAAGCATGTATTTTTTATTTTTAAAAAGGGAAAAGCGTGTGTTGATAATGTGTACTTGTGCAGTTTCGTCCGTTCTTCAGCTTTATCTATTGGAATGATTGTTCTCGAGGCCTGAGAATATATTTTGTAATGTTTATATGTTCTGATAATTGTTGAGATGATTCTTGTTCCACGTCTTGGATTATTGTTCTGATTGTTGTCATGGTTGAGTGATTATTGTTTTTAGGGAGGGATTTAATAAATATGGTGTCAGATTGTGGGATTATTTTTTAGGTTCTTCAATGTATATTTAAATCTGTAAATTATAGTGATCCTACAATGGTTATCACAGTTGAGGGATTATTCTTGAGGTTCTTCATGTTCTTCGATGTATATTTCAATCTGTAATTGTATATTTAAATCTGTAAATCGATAAATTTCAGTGTATATTTAAATCTATAAATTTTATGATCATGGTTGAGTAATTATTGTTCTGATTATTCTTCATGTTCTTCAAAATTTCAATGTATATTTAAATTTGTAAATTATAGAGATTTAATAAATATATAAATTATAGCAAAAATTAAATGACTTTGGACTTAATATATGTGTTTGTGTTTTGACCCGACTTAAATGAGATGAAAATACTTTGAGGCACTTGGAAAATGCATGCATGGTAATGTTCCAGGATTTCTTTTTAAAAAAAAATACTAATTTTGAAACTTATTTGAAAAATATACCTACTTTGAAACTTTTTCTAGTATAGGTCATATCTTCAAGAGACGACTTGCTGACGTGCACTTACGTCTTATTTTTTATTATTTTTTTAAAAAAATTAGTTATATGTCATCTCGAGACGACATATTAAAATAATTTCAAAAACCTTGGGTTGGTGCAGTGGCAAGCCCTTGCTTCTCACCCTTGGTGTGTGCAAATTTCATTTAGACCTCGTTTACTTCCCTTCAATCGAAATGAAGAGGAATCAGAATGAAAATCAATCGGAATAAAATCAATCAGAATGAAAATCTTATTCCTTTAATGTTGTTTATTAGGAGTTGTCTGGAATCGAAATTAAAAATACATTCATGTTGTTTACTTTGATCTAGAATCAGAATCAGATAAATGATGGTTACAAAAATAACTTTTTGTATTTCTAATTAATTAAAAAACTATGACAATCATTAAGGAGAGAGGAGGGGTTAAGTGTGTAAAACAATTAATAAATATCATGCCGGCCCCATGAAATAGGAAATGAGAATGAGATTGATCACATTTTTGGAGAGAATGAGATTGTCCTTTTTTGGGGAGTGATTCTCAAATTTGAGATGGGTCCTACGTTTGATTCTCATTTCTTAATTTTGGTAAACACTATCAGAGGAAATTAAAATTTTCATTCTCATTCATTGATTCCGATTCAAGGGAAGTAAATGTGACCTTAAATAAAAATATTATTTAGTTATATCTTTCTTATTTTTTTTCGAATAAAATAACTAATATTTAGAAAAAAAATAAATTATGAATATAAAGTTTTGTTTCAAAATTTAACATTATAATTTTAATTTTTTAAATTCAAATTGTTTACAATATTTAAATATAAAAAACGAATTCTGGAAAATACTATCGCCATGTCAGTAGGTTGACTAAATTTATATTTTTTTTCTTTTTTTTAACTGCAAAATAAACATTATTTAGTTGGACACATCTTTTTTAGAATAAAATAACTAATAATTTTAAAAATATAAACGATATACAAAAAAATTTATTTGAAAATTTAACATAACAATTTTAATTTTTAAATTAAATTTGTTTATAATATTTAAATAAAAAATGGATGAAAAATATTTAGATATTATAAATTGATGTTTTAGAATTCTTTTTTTAAGAATTCGTTTTTATGCTAAATTTTCAAACAAAACTTTATCTTTATCGCTTTTTTTTTAAAATATTAATTATTTTATTTGAAAAAAAAAAGAATAATCTAACTGAATAATATTTATTTAATTGAAATTAGTTTTGAAAAAAAAAATAACAATCATTTAGTTAAAAAAAATACAAATTTATTCAATAAAATAAAAAAAAATAAGACGTGGCCCCTCGGTCGTCTCTTGAAGAGACGACCTATGCTCGCGCCAATTCCAAAAGCGTTATTTTTGAAAAAAGTTTTAAAGTATGTATATTTTTTTAATAAATTTTAAAATTAGCATTTAAAAAAAAAATCTAATATTACAACTGTGAGTTGTCATTTTCTTTTCTTTTGAATTTAATAGTATCTTACGTAAGTACGTTTAAGTGAGTTGAATTAAATTAAACTGAATAAATTTAGTATTTTTTTTTTTTTTAAATAAAGGTAGTTGTCCCTCCTCTTGGTAAACCTTAGTCATATTTCTTGAATTTTTTTTGTTGGTTACTTTTTTTTTTCTCTTTCTTTCATGTTCTAAGTTTTGTTTTGTTCTTAATGCGTTAGACATGCTATTTGGGAGCCTATAAGGTTCATTATTGTATTTTCATCAACAAGGATCACAAAGTGGACGTTCATTGCCGCATTCAAAGGTAGTATCTTACCGTATAGTACTTTTATTCTTATCTTATTCCATGCACTAATTTTAGTATGTATTATTTTGTAGGTGATTTAATTTCTTTCTTATCGAAGTGGACGTGTGAGAAACGCTGTGTAATGACGGAGATGTGGGATACCTCATTATTCATTGAAAGGATTGAAGCATTACCAATCAGCAGATATGAAAGAGAACAAGCTCGTAGAAAACAAGTGCTCGCGAAGCTTGATTCCATCCATTGAATGAATTTGGATGACTGTCTAATAGTTGCAGAAACAATAATGGCTGATGTGTAGATGATTAACACATTTGTTGACTACATGTTGAATTGGAGACATAAGTACAACATGCATTTGCTGGGAAGGGAAGCATGACCATTTTTTATGTGATTGACGCTCATTTCAGATTCACTATCTACCTATCTATCTTTCTACTATCTTTTAATCAAATTTTATGAACCAGTTTATCTATTTTTATGACCCTTGGGACTGTTTTATTATATTGTAATATTTTATTTCACTTATGGTATGAATGATTACAACATTACTTGTAACTACTGAGTGTGATTTTATTAATTTTAAAATTAAATTGTGTAACAATGATGAGGGATAGAACTGCACATACACGTGGATGGACATAAGATCGCCACGTGTGAAGATACACCTCGATCATAGTCGAGGAGTAATGAGACACCAAGGCTCTGCCAAGGTAAGACATGCCCGAGGTCAGGGGTGAATCCAAGAATCGCTCCCAACGGGACGCGAAAGGGATGAAATCACTCCGCTAATTCCTCTGCTCTGAATCAGTCAGAAATCATGGCTGACCGGGAGCGTTACATAGCTAATGACTCCCTCGACCTCAAGTATAAATGCAAGGCAGAGCCACAACGAAAGGTACGCAACGAGATCTAAGAACATTTCTTACTCACTTTTTCTACCTTTTACTGACTTGAGCATCGGAGTGTGGTCACCACCACCCCACCTCACCTCGTCCTCTTCTTTCAGGTCCGAGGTCAATTGCTGCTCAGTCCACGTCACAAGCAGGATTTCTCGTGCATCAACATTTGGCGCCGTCTGTGGGGACTCGACAAAAAAGGCCTAATCTAGAGATGGCACGATCGGGTTCCGACCAATCAAAAAGTGATAGATGTCGGTCGCAGTCCGACAATGAACGAACGGCCACTGTGCAGCCCGACCCATCCCATCCGACCAGGAGAGGAGGTAGAGGTCGAAGGCACCAGACAGCCACTGCCCAAATAGAGGCCTTGGAAGCTCTAGTCCATGATCAGGCATAGATCCTCCAAGCCGTACAGACGCAGGTACAGGCGCTAGTAAACCACGTTCCTCTTGCGTAAACTCAACCTCAGGAACCTGAGGTCTGCAACGTGGCAGCACAAGCCTCGGGGGACAGGCCCCAGGGTTACGAGCGTCGAGTAGAAGCATCCGCGCATAGCAGGCCCAAGCAGTCAGAGCATCACGCCGACCAGTCAACTGGGCGAAGCCACACTCAAGTTAGCTCAAAAAGGGTTAGCTCAAAACGAGGCCTGGCCCAACCCGATCTACGTGAAAAGATCGAAGCCAAATGACGAGAGCGAAGTGCATCTTGCAGTAAAAGCCCCTACACTGGGGTTTCAAACAAACCCGATTGGGAGGACGCCTTGGAGGAAGTCTGAGCCGAGCTAAGAGGCCTAAAGAAGGAATCCACTGCTGAGAAGGCTCCGGGGATGGCCGCTGCAAGGCATATCCTGAAACCAGGATTAGAGCCCTTCACCGCCGAGGTGATGAGCGCCAAAATCCCAGAAAAATTCAAGGATCGCACCATGAAGCCCTATGATGGCACGACCAACCCCGTCGAACACGTCGACGCTTATCGATCAAAAATAGAGCTGCACCGAGTACCAGACACGATCAGATGTCGCGCATTTTTTGTTACTCTGACAGGAGCAGCACGAGCTTGGTATCGCAAGCTGAAGCCGTGGATGATATCTACCTTCCAACAACTGGCTGAGCTTTTCGTAGACCAATTCTTGGGGAGTAGCGAAAACCGGCGCCCCTCCAGCCACCTAATGGAGCAATACCAGAACGAAGGTGAAACGTTACTACAATTTGTCACCTGGTTCAGGCAAGAGGTATTGCGTGTGAGCGACTATTTGAACGAAGTAATTATAGTCGCATTCACCGGATGCTGCAAGCACTAGGAGATGCTACAGTACATTACTATCAATAAGCCAAAAACGTTTGCAAAAGTTCTCTCTCATGCCAACGGTCTTATGACGGTCAAAGACCTCCTTATCTCGAAGAAGATGGCAACCACGACATCTGTACCACCGTTATCCCATAGGATGAAGGATAAGGCGACTCACCAGACATCGTCGCTCCCGCGCGACAAGTTTCAGGGTGAGTGACGAGATGAGAAACGAGACGACAAGCTCTCTGGTAGGGGGACGAAGTTTAAAAATACACGCCCATCACTGTCCCGATTGCGGAGATCTACGCTGTCGTAGAAGAGGTAGGTCTCTTCACTCCTCCGAAGAAGCTAAAAACGGGGTTGCGCAAGCGGGACCAATCGAAGTACTGTCGTTTTCACCGGGACCATGGCCATGACACGTCAGACTGCTACGAACTGAAAGAACAGATCGAGACCCTTATCCAGAAAGGGTACCTCAAGAAATTTTTCGCCCAACGACGTGCAAGGGATGCCCCAACAGTTGGAGAGCGGGAAAGGTCGAGGTCACCCAGGAAGGATCGTCCCGCAGAAATACACACTATCTTCGGAGGATGGTCGGGAGGACATTCAGGACAGAAAAGGAAATCTCTGGTCAGGGAGGCCCATGTCTCGGACCCTCACCCTACACTGCCCATCACATTTGATGACGAAGACGTTAAGAAATGTCATAGCCCCCATAATGACGCGCTTGTCTTCCGCGTCGACATCGACCATGTAAAGGTATTTCGTGTCCTCATCGACGGCGGAGCCTCCACCAACGTTTTGTCCTACTCCACATATGTGAGATTAGGGTGGCAGCGAAGCCAGCTCAAGCCTAGCCCAACCTCCCTGGTCGGCTTCTCAGGAGAACGGATAACACCGGAAGGATGCGTGGAACTTCCGGTAAGCTTAGGGGAAGGATAAACTCAGGTAACGAATGAACTTGAGTTCGTGGTAGTGAACGGTTCCTCGGCCTACAACGCCATCTTCGGTCGGCCCACAATACACTCATTACGGGTCGTACCTTCCACCTTCCACCAAATGATGAAATTCCCAACACCCAACGTCGTAGAGGTGATCCGGGGAGAGCAACGCGCTTCACCAGAGTGCTACATGTTGGCCATGAAGGGCATGCCAACCACGTGCCTCATAGACTCTCATTCCCCCACACGGACTCTTCTCCCACCAGTTGAGAAAGTAGACCAGGATATCTACCAGGAAGAAGAGCTCGAACTCGTGCCCCTACTCAGCCCGGAGAGGAAGTCAGCATCGACACCAAATTGGGGGCCCCACTAAGGGAGAGACTTATTAAGTTCCTCCGTGATAACGCCGACGTTTTTGCATGGTTGCACGAGGATATGCCGGGAATAGATCGCGACATCATGGTACACCAACTCAACATCGACCCGGCACATAGACCGGTCAAGTAGAAGCGTCAACCAATCGACACTACCCGAAGTGCAGTCATTCAGGCCGAGGTGAAGAAGCTCCAGGACTCCGACTTTGTCAAGGAAGCCCACTATCCCGAATGGCTTTCCAACGTGGTGCTGGTAAAGAAAGCAAACGGGAAGTGGCGTATGTGTGTAGACTTCACCAATTTGAATAAGGCCTGCCCTAAAGACAGTTTTTTGCTACCCAGAATCGATCAGTTGGTCGACGCCACAACTGGACACGAGCTCTTGACCTTCATGGATGCCTACTCCAGGTACAATCGGATCAAAATGCATGTACCTGATCAAGAGCATACATCTTTTATCATTGATCGAGGCTTATTCTATTACAAAGTGATGTCGTTCAGCCGCAAGAATGCACGTACCAGCGCATGGTGAATAAGATGTGTCACTTTGGACAAGCACGAGGCCGACCTCGCCCAGACCTTTGATGTCCTCCGAACATATCAGATGAATCTAAATCCTGCAAAATGTGCCTTCGGTGTGGCATCCAAAAAATTATTGGGGTTCATGGTCTACCAACGTGGGATAAAAGCAAACCCAGATAAAATAAAAGCGATACTGGACATGTAAGCCCGAAAAATCTCAAGCAGTTGCAAGGCCTCAACGGACGGATTGCAGCCCTTAACAGATTATGTCACAGGCAACAGACATGTGTCTTCCCTTCTTCAAAATTCTAAGGAAGAAAGGACCCTTTGAGTGGACGAAGGATTGTGACCAAGCCCTGGCACAGCTAAAAGAGTACCTGAGTTGGGTCCCACTCCTCGCTAAGCACAACAAGGGCGACGAGCTACAACTCTACCTATTAGTCTCTGAAACTGCGGTAAACTTGGCACTAGTTAAAGAATTCGTTGGTCTAAAAATGGCCAAAGCGTTGGGAATCCGACAGCTGCAGGTCCTGAGTGATTCACAACTCGTGGTAAGCCAGGTCACTGATGAATACCAAGCGAAAGACAAAAGAATGGCAAAATATTTGAGGAAGGTGCGTGAGCTGTTAACCAGTTTTCAGTTCACCATCGAACAGATCCCCAGTCCCAGAACTCCAACGCTGACGCCTTAGCAAAGCTCGCATCCACCTTCGAGACAGAATTAGCTCGTACTGTACCGGTAGAGGTCCTACCACAACCAACGACTATCGAGGCCGAGGTCCAGGGTACCGAAGGGCGCCCCCCGTGTTGGATGGACCCCATCAGCAACTACCTTAAGGGGGAAATTCCGACGGATCGCCTCAAAGCCAAAAAACTAGCTCGGAAGGCATCGAGATACCTCCTCATAAGAGATATCCTTTATAAGCGAGGGTATTCGTTGCCTCTTCTAAGGTGCCTCGACCCCGATGAGGCTAAGTATGTCATGAGAGAGATACACGAAGAAGTCTGCAGAAACCATGCTGGCGGTCGGACGTTAGCAGCAAAACTCGTCAGACAGGGTTACTTCTGGCCGACCATGGGGGCCAACGCAAGAGCTTTTGCTCGATGTTGTGATAGCTGCCAAAAGATAGCTTTGATACCGAGATAACTCCACACTACGCTCACACCAATAGAAGGTCTTTGGTCGTTCGCACAATGGGAATCGATCTCATCGGACCGCTCCCGGTGGGCAAGGGACAGACCAAACATGCAGTCGTGACCGTCGACTACTTCACAAAATGGGCAAAAGCTGAGCCCTTGGCTACGATAACCGAGAAGAAAATCACATCATTCATATGGAAGAACATAATTTGTCAATTCGGGGTACCCTACGCGATTATCTCGAACAATGTGAGGCAGTTTGACAACAACAACTTTAAAGACTTCTACCGACAGTTGGATATCAAACATTTCACCTTGTCCCCGGCCCACCCCCAGGCTAATGGGCAAGTCGAAGCGGTGAACAAAATCATTAAGCACGGGCTAAAGACCCAGTTAACAGAGCGTAAGGGGGCCTGGGCCAAGGAGTTACTGGCGATGCTTTGGTCTTATCGGACTACAGCCCGGACAGCCACAGGGGAAACACCATTCTCCTTGGCATTCGGAGTAGAGGCTGTATGGCACGCTCACCGGGCGTTCAATCGATCTCCAGCGGATGCCAGAAACTTGATCGCCACTCTGCGCGTTGCCCCGCAGTGTACGGGTCAGTTTTAGTATAGTGAATATGAGTGTCGAGTGTCGTCCTCGGGATTGGGTTTCTAGC